>JAUPMG010043202.1:0-18979 GCA_031762675.1 Pachysandra terminalis | reverse complement strand
ATCCACCTGGGCCAATGGTATGGTTTCTCTGGTCCCCTTTCCTGAAAGGGTTTCTTGATTCCCTCCCCCCTTTTTGATTGGTCTAAAACTGTAATGATTGTGGGCAGGTCGTAGATTAGTCAAATCTAGGCGCTGCCCATATGGGCTTCTGCCATCAATGGAATTGACCTGTCGGCCCTTTTCCGTAAAAAAGGGGTTTCTTGGTTTCCCCACTACTTTGTTTGATTGGACTAAAAGGTCGTGTAGTGATTAAGAATTGTGGGCGGCCTGTAGATTTAGTCAAATCCAGGTGCCGCTTCTGTGAGTTCTTGCCGTCCACCTGGGCCAATGGGAGTGATTCTGCTGGCCCTTTTCCGTGAAAAGGGGTTTCTTGGTTTGCCCCTCCTCTCCTTTTCCTATTTGGACCGAAGGTCGTGCAATGATTGCTTAGACCAAAGGTCGTTCAATGATTGAGAACCGTGGGGCGGGAGCCTAAGTTTGAATTAAGTGTTTTAACCTTCTATCCGTACCCTGGGATGAGGCAACGATCTCTCCAATACTTAGGCATTTTACCTTGGTGAACCATCAGGAAACCGCCCCTCCTCTGGACGAGAGGGGACAATACCTTTAGGTTTAAGGAGGAGATCTGGACCTTCCTGAGAGGGGACTCATATCTGGTAAAGGGGCTTACCCTTACCTTGGGATCTGGTAAGGGGTTAGCCCTACCTCATGACCTTTAAAAGGGGTCTACCTTATATCCGACCCAGGGGTTTACCTTTGCCTCGAGATCCGATAGGGGGGTTAACCCTACTTCATGACATTTGAAAGGGATCAACCTTATATTTGGCCCAGGGGTTTACCCTTGCCTCGGGATCCGGTAACGGAGTTAGCCCTACCTCATGACCTATGAAAGGGGTCCACCTTATATTCGGCCCGGGGGTTTAACCTTGCCTCCGGATCCGGTGGGGGGTTTAGCCCTACCTCATGACCTTTGAAAGGGGTCTACCTTATATCCGACCCAGGGGTTTACCCTTGCCTCGGGATCCGATAGGGGGGGTCAACTTTATATCCGGCCCAGAGGTTTACCCTTGCCTTAGGATCCGGTAGGGAAGTCTACCTTATATCCGGCCCAGGGGTTTACCCTTGCCTCGGGATCCGGTAGGGGGGGTTAGCCCTCCCTCATAAAAGAGCCTGCACACCTGAGGTGGCTTCCCCTGTACGTATCCCCAGTCAGTGCCATGTGGCGCGCAGGTATTGACTCAATTTGAATTTACAAAAAATGGGGTCATCAGTACCTTGCTCTTCAACGCTGGGGGGCCGGCCTTTCAACCATCCACTGAGCTCACACAATAGGCATCCATATGGGTTCGTTTTCCTGAAATCCCTACTGATTATTATGTTAAGGAGGTTTTTTTGCCTTGCGTAACATTGTGTTCACACCTTGAAGCTTAACCAATACACTGGTAGTGTTGTCCGGGGATGATATGCGAAGGTTTGGGTGAAAATTGATCTTGAGCAAACACTAATCAACCGTATTCTCAAGGTTTGCCTATGACATTAAAATTCTTTGATAGAACCCTTACCATCTTACTTTACTATCACAAGTTTAGTCATTAAAGTGCTACCTAAGGCCTTAGTAGGTCCAAAAATATCTTCTGAACGGCTCCAAAAAGTGTAATAACCCAAAACATTATAGGGGTTAATGTATTATGTATCAAAATATAGGGGTTAATTAAAAATTTAATAAGATAGCTACAGGTTTGACTTTGACTCATTGTGATTGGTAGTTTGTACTGGAGGAAACTAAGTACAATACACACTATCATAATCTCATAAGTCAAGATGTGTGGTTGGGATTTCGCAGGAGAAATTCAACTAAAGATTAGGAATTTAAAAGATGAGAGTTTAAATCTAAATAGGATTAAGATAAGATTAAATCAAGAGACAAATCAACTTAAAACTAGGACACTTTAATCTAAGGGTTAGGATTAAACTAGTCTCATCTAAATGCTGGAAATTAACACATAATCCTAGACTAAGAACAATTCCTAGAATGAGTAGGACACTATAGAGCTTCTATATAAACACTAGGAAGTGGGCGTTGGAAATCATTATGGAAGAAGAGGAGATAAGGATTTCTAGAGTAGCAAAGAGAGGAATTGCAGAAGCAAAGGAAGACAAAGAAGAAGAAGAAGAAGAAGAAGAAGAAGAAGGTGTTCATCTCAACACCAATTCGGGTACAAGGTAAGTATTCAGTTTAAATTATATTTTTGATATGAACTGGGTCTCTATGTCATATTCTTTGAGTATGACATAGCATGAGTTTAAAAATTATATATTTTATGAAGAACATGATAAAAATAGTAACTTTTTTGGGTTTTAATACCATGGATTTCACAAGATAATTTAAGTAGGTATTTTTGTGAAGTAAGTATTGGGTTTTATTCGGAATTGTATTTAACATGTGTGTTTAAATAATTTTTTTCTAAATTATGTAAGTTTAAATCAAAATTGTGAAAATATGGGTTTTTCCGAGCTATCGGTCGACCAACGGGTCAACCGATGAGTTTTCTGGGTTGGTCAGTCGACCATTGGTCAGCCGACGAGTCAATCGACCATCATATTTTAGTTTTAGTTGGTCTCTTGGTCCCTAGCCAAGTAACCAACTGGGATCGATCGACCGACAGGTCAACCGACGCCCATAGAGGTAAGTTTATGTTTTCTGGACGAGTAGCTAACCACCATCGGTCGACCGATGGGCGTCGGTCGAGTGTAGGTGGACCATAGGTTGACCAGAATTGTTGAAAGTGTTCCGATTGATTTGAACTTTCACATGCATTCTATATTTGACCTAATTAGATCAATTATGATGTTAGTTTTGCTAAATTATGAATATTATGCATATGTGCTTTTATATGGAGGATTTGCTATGTTTGACCAACGGGTGAAATTTTGATTGGGCATGATTTTGACTCTAAACTCATTATGGACATATTTTATATCATATTTTACGTCTGCATATGTACACAAAAATTGATTGCTTAGTTAATGTGCACAAATTCACTTGCACTGCATTGCCTATTTGCATAATGATCTGGCATCGGGTCTAATGCTTGACTTGACCACCATATCTTCATACTTCTAGAGTTGTATGGTTATAATGAGTGATGTTATGATCTGGGTGTCATGATATTGTGAGGAAGTTACGGAAAAACTAATTTATGTGTTGAGGGATTTTCTACCCCAATGGACCAATTTGTCATCTTGTTATATGTATTATACGTAACAGATGCCGAGTGATAATTCTGTTAGTAGCTCGGGTAATGCATGGCTCATTGAAGATAGTTCACATTAGTGAAACCTTGGATATGTTTCCATGATCGAAGATAAGGTGAGGGGATTGTGCCCTCTAGGTCGAAGTCCCTCAGAACTAAGATATTGTCACGAACCAAATCTAGAGATCTCATTGGAATCGCCAAATCCAGTTTGCAACTCTCACCCCACATCCAGATGGGAGAGGATAAATGATATATAGCCAAATATCATTTAATTAAGAAGGATATTATATAAAGTTAAGTATAGAAAAGTAATGTTATAAAAATAAATTCCATCACATAACATCCTTCAAACAGAAAACATCGAAAGTTAAATAAAACTAGTCTCATGCTTTAAATCAAATCCTTATTAACTAACCTATCTAACAAAATACTGAATTTACATCGAATAAATCTTACTACAAGATCTAATAAAATCATCGAATAAAACTCTAATTATTATTAAAATCTTCATAGCATTCTTGTTCTCCATTTTGGTCCTCATGGTCCATGTGTCCATTAACTATAGATCCTAAAATATATTGTGCTCAAAAGGGTCAGCTACACTTAGCTCAGTAAATAAACGAATCGAGCATGGTTTATAATTTGAAGTAGGGCCAAGGCCCTCTTCAATGGTAATCAGTATAAGAAATGAATTATAAGAGTCAATATGTATATAACATGAGCTAAAAGTTCAAGTATGAAAGAGATGTATTCAAGAGATGTAATCTGATGCAATGCAAGTAATTAATATGATATATTATGCAATGTGGTGGGTGATTCAATTATTAATTCATGTTGTGCACCTAACAACTATATTCACCACGTGTGATTTAACAAACAAACCTAATATATAATGCGGGTTGCTGCATAGAATTCATTTAATGTATGTTTCACACCCGATCAAACCCCTGGCTAAACAAGCTAATATCATCCCCCGAATACACGGCTAGAATAGGGTTTATCCCATGTGCGCATCATAGTTTCTAGGATTTGCGACTTAGAGGTCCCAATTTCCTCTCTTTATTTCTGATCATGGGGAAAAATCTCAGGGCTTCACCAATGTGAAATTTTCCTTGTGAATCATACATAAACAGATCTACTAACAAATTTTCACTCAGTCATTCATCCAACCAGACGGGCATTTGTCTTGCAAGACAAGAATCAAAATAGGTATATTGGGATGTACGGTCCCTCAACTCAAGAAATAATTATGCATAAGTCCCCTCACCTACTGTGATTTCCAGATCATAGCAATTTCCTTAAAGTCCTTAAAAATTAAGTAGTATAAATTTACATGCAAAGGCTGTAGACCTATAGACCAAATCCATGGTCTTAAGGCATTTAATGTGCAAGTGATAGAGTGCACATTAACTAATCATGCAATTATTGTGTACAATGTGTAATAAGCATACCTAGCATGCTGGACATGTTAAAAATACATAAAAGCAATCATATCAAAATATCATGTTCCAACCAGCATGAAAAACAATCCAAACAGGGTTTAAGAATTTGAAATATGCATAATCAAGCATAACTAACATCAAATTTGGTCTAATGATGTCAAAATACACATGCTCACAAAAATTCAACCAAAACAAGAAAAGTTGATCATTTTCTGCGGGCCTTGGGGTTTTCTGCGTGTGCTCGGCGCATGTTTCGGTGCGCCTAGAACATCCTTGGCGTGTGTTCCAGTGTTTTGACAGTTTTGACGTATCGTTAGTATTTTGACCATAATTTTGTGTGTACTTATCGGAATCACCTCAAACTTATTTTTTTAGAATACTAACTCAAAGAAAAATATAGGCAAAATATCAAATAAAATATATAAAATTATTAGGATAGCTTCCTTAATCGATGAACACAAAAGTTTACAGGTTCTGGGTTTCTGGTATTGACAAAGGGTTAGCAAATAAATCATTACTTATTCAATTCCTAATTAAATCACTTCAAACATTTTTTTTTGTGTTCCTAACGAACAAGGGAATTTTAAAAAAAATATAAAATAAATTATATAAAATATGTACATAGGTGCAGAAATCAAAAGTTCATATATGTGCAGTTTTTCCAGTTTTAAGGCTTAAAACCAGTCTGTTACGCTCGGCGCATCGAGTAGGATCTCGGTGTGAGATCCAGGGGCTCAATGGTCACATAAGGAGGCTCAGCACATATTCAGCTCATCGAGTACTCGCCGAGTGCTCTTTTGGGCTGGTTCAACTCATGCTCAGCTCGCCAATCAGTAGATTCTGGGCAGTTTTTCTAGAATTATGATCTAGTTACAATTCTAATCAATTTTCTTCCTTAAGTAACCTCCCTTAATATTAAATTTTGAACAAAACCCAATTAAAATACTTAATAAAACATAAGTAAATAATTAGTTGTTAAATTGCTTTGAAAACTTACTTCATACAATTGAAAAACAAACTTGAAACTCTACTTAAATCAGAAAACAAGTTTAATCTGAATACTTACCTTGTTGTTGCTGAGTTAGAGCAGAGAATTCATCTCTGTTCTTCTCTTTCTTCTCATTCTTAGCTCCAAGGTTTGGTGTGATTTTCGAAATTATGCAAGGCCTCTTATTTATAGTAATTTAGTAAACTTCCTAGTTTTATTAGTATTAGTTTTTTTTTTTAATCATGTCCCTTCATTGGGATGTATTAGATTCTAATCCATTAGATGAATTCCCAGCTCTCATAGTTCAGCTATGTTTCTATATTTGATTTTTTGAGTTCTAGCAAGCTTCTAACTCCTATGGCAATTTCTATTACTGTTTTTAATCATAACCATTGATTGAGATGCATTATGTCCTGCAAGATCTAAACCATTCATTCCAAATTAAGAGGTTATGATTGTGTGTATTGCACTTAGTTTCCTAATTGTACAACCCACCAATCACAATCAGTCAAAAGTCAAATAATATGGCTACTTACTAAAATTTCAAATTAACCCCTAATTTCATAATTAACTACACACTAACTCTTATACTTGTATTAATTACAATTTAGTCCTATATTTTGGTTGGGTTATTACAGATGCACACACAGAATAATATGTTATCACGTTGCCATGTTTTGGGGGATGAATTCACATTAACGGAACATTCTTGGATATAAGATTTGATCTAGTGTGGGACATACACTACTTGAATGCCAAACAGTATGCATATTGCATTTCATATGATTGTATTAGATCACACTTGGTGATTATATCTGTTTAGATGCACATCCTGCATTGCATACATTAAAAATTGAAAAATAATTCATATTGCATTATTGACATATAAACCATCATATACATATGTTTCTGATTTTTGTTTTATCTATGGATACCATTGAAGAGTGGCAGTGAACCTACTTCAATCCAAAATGTCATTTATATCTTCTTATTTACTAAGCTAGGTGTAGCTTACGCTTTCGAGCATCCATATTACAGGAACTATAGATGAAGAAACTGTGGATTTTAGTGATCAAGGAGAAGGACCAACTTACGACGAAGCTACGGGTTTTAACGAGAGCATGGATTAGGAATTATCTAGAATTTTGTAGTAGGACTTATTGGCTTTTAGCATTAGTTTGGAAATTTGCTTAGTAGATGATAGTGATTTTGAATTAAGCATAAAATTAAGAATAGTTAGTCAATTTTAGCTGTTTCGTTTTATTTGATTGAATTTAATGGACAAATTTTAATTGATTTTATAATAGTTACACTATTTCTAGAATTTTTACTTGTATTCTATTGTTTGGTTATGTATTGACTACCACTCCCATGTGGAATGGGGTGAGAGTCACATTTTGAATCTTTTTGGGACTCCTATGAGATCTCTAAGGTTTAAGATGTGACAAAGTTGGTATTAGAACCTAAGTTTTATGTTTTAAATTAATTTTCATAAGTTTTTGATGTGTTGATATTTCAAAAGTTTTCGTGTTGATTTTTATAAGTTTTCTAAGTGATCGATTATTTGAATACTAACAACTTGATTCTAACTCATGAATAAGTGGATCTTATCTTCACTTTACACAGGTTTGATTTGAATCACAATCGCTGGTAGAAGATGAGGAACAACTGATACAAATGTACCCATAGGATCCGATGATGATGCTCAAAATCAGAATCCACAACAAGCTCAAGATTCGCAACTTGCTGGAGTTTACCATGCAGTGGGAGAGTTGGCCTCAATAATGCAACAACAACAAGCACAATCGTAATCAATACCACAACAAACGGAGGCGCAAAGGAATACTCCTAGCATCGAGAAATTCAAGAAGCTTGGACCTACTGTCTTCAAGGGAATAACTGATCCAATGAAAGTGCAAACATGGATAGATTCCTTAAGAGCGTATCTTCAAGGTGATGGAAATGGAAGAACATGAAACGGTTCGATTTGCAGCATTCATGCTAGAGGGAGAAGCAAGGGGATGGTGGAAATCTGCCTTGGAGATTACACGGATTCATACTTTGGGCGGACTTCAAGGTGAGATTTTATTTGGAGAACTTCCTTAAATCCAAACAGTATCGGAGTACCCAACAAAATTCACGGAGCTATCTCAGTTTGCTACTTATGCGGTTGATGAGAAAGAAAAGAAAGCGTTCAGATTTGAAAGTAGATTGAAGCCAACCATCAAAAGTAGACTTCTTGTGACGGAGTTTACGGAATATCACAGGGTTGTTGATGTTGCTCGTAAGGTAGAGAAGGACATGCTGGAATACCGAAAGTTTCAAGATCAAAGGACTGGAAAAAACAATTTTCGAATTGGAAACTTCAAGGGCAACCAAACGGATCAACAAAAGAGGAAAAGGATAGAAGGTTCAGCAAACACACAAGTCTTAGAAAACTCGACAATAAGGTGTTTTAACTGTGGACGACTAGGACATCACATGAGGGATTGTCGACTTCCAAAGGCCCAACAGCAGAAATTTGTGCCAAAGCTTCATTACCAGCAGAATCCTAAGCCGGTACAATAACCACAACCACCTAAAGGAACCAAGAATGGATCACCACAACAGTAACCAACTCAACAAGAAAAGATCTATGCCTTGGAACAATAACAAGGAGAAGTCATAGAAGGTACTATTTATATCTCTCCCATCTCAGCCAATGTTTTATTTGATACGGGAGCATCACACTCTTTTATTTCTTATTAATTAGTGAATTGTTTAGGTTTACCGTTGAAGGAGTTAGAAAAGAGTCAGTAGAGTTTTGTATTGACCTAACGGTTGGTGCAAATCCCATTGCACTACCTACATATCGTATGGCACCGACTGAATTGAAGGAGCTTAGAACACAACTAGATGAGTTGCTTGCTTTACAATTCATAAGACCAAGTTCATCACCATGGAGAGCACTAGTTCTGTTTGTAAAGAAGAAGGATGAAACACTAAGGCTATGCATCGACTATCGGAAGCTAAATCAAGTAACAGTGAAGAACAAATACCCATTGCCAAGAATAGAAGACCTTTTTGATCAATTGAAGGGAGCAAGATACTTCTCAAAGATCGATCTCAGATCAGGCTACCATTAACTACGAATCAAGGAAGGAGACATTCCGAAAACAACATTCCGAATGAGGTACAGGCACTTCGAGTTTGTAGTCATGCCTTTTGGGTTAACCAATGCACCAACAACGTTTATGGACATGGTGCAAAGGATTTTCAAACCCTACTTAGACAAATTTGTGGTGGTATTTGTCGATGACATTCTTGTATTTTCCATGACCAAGGAAGAATACGAGGAGCATCTCAACACCACTTTGGAAACTTTAGAAAATCATCAATTGTATGCTAAATTCTCTAAGTGCGAATTCTGGAAGGAAGAAGTTAAGTTCTTAGGACATGTCGTGTCTAGGGATGGAATTACAGTGGATTCGGACAAGGTCAAAGCAGTACAAGATTGGGAACCATACAAGAATGTATCGGAAGTTTTTTTTTCCTTGGATTGGCGGGCTATTATCGTTGATTTATTGAAGGATTTTCTCGCATAGCAACACCATTGACGAAGCTTACAAGGAAGGACGTGAAGTCCGTGTGGGACAAAGCATGCCAACAAGCTTTTTTAGAACTTAAGGAAAAGTTAACAACAACACTGATGTTAACAATTCCTACAAGTGGCGGGAAATTTGTGATCTACACAGACGCATCATTATTAGGACTCGGCTGTTGTCAAGACCCAACCCTATAAACTAAATCCATGCTTGCTGAGAATTAAAATGATAAATAATATGTGGTATATGTGGGTGATATCAAAATTTAATAAGGGTTATTAGGGCAACTGGTTGAATATATGTAGCATTAGGTTAGGCATGAAATAAGTATTAGAGGGTTGGGGTTGATTTGTAATTATTGGAAACACTTGGGGGTAAATAAGAGTATTAGATCTAATAGGAAACTATTCTACAAATATTGGGGTTTGCTGGTAATTAGGTGAAACTTCTGGGGAAAAGATAGAATTATGAGATGTGTTTGAATGGGAGAATTTAGAAGGCACGTAGAGTGAGAGGATGGAAGGAAATCTTCCTTCCATTCTTTCTCAACCGACCCTTGTGTTTTGGATCTAGAATAGAAGAGAATTAAATATAAAGAGAAAATAGAAAAGAAACCCTAGCCCTAGCCATCCCATCCAGAAAGTAAGAAGAAGAACTGAAGAGAAATATTTGGAAAAGATGAAGAAGGAGAAGAAGACGAATACTGGAAAAGAAAGAAAGAAGAAGCAATGGAAGAACTAGAAAAAGGAAGCAACTAGGATCCGGATCGTAGCGAAAGGAGAAGGTAAGTCACATTTTCTATTTAGTCTGATTTAAGATATTATTGAGTGTTGATCTCATGTGTTTAATTGTACAAATAAGTATAAATCTAGTTTTGATTTGAATGCATTGGGGTTTGTTGTTTAAATCGATGTATTCAATGGTTTGCATGTGTTTGATTGTTTGGTTTTCCTGATGAATGAATAAGATTGAATTCGAAATCATTAGGAATAACCCCTAGTTAGATCTGGGATCTATATCCTGTGATCTAGGAAACCCAAAAAATAGAATACAGTGGGCTCGGTCGGTACCCACCGGTACACTGATAAGGATGCCGACAGGGCTTTAAAAACAATGTAAATAACCCCTTCGGTACCTAACGGTACACCGGTAAGGGTACCGATGGAGACAGTATCTGCAGACTTGAGTTTGGTTCTCTTTTTGTATTAAGTGGGAATTGGTCCCACCTTGATTTGACATTGTATTAGGGTCAATATATGACCAAATAGACCTAGACCTAACGGTGATAATTGATGTTTGCATATTGAGACCTTATAGACCAAAACCTAGTTGTACTTAATCATTTTGAGTGATACCTTGTGATTAGTTGGGTGGGGCAGACCAAGAGTTTGAGAACTAATCTCAGTGAGTCAAAGGTGGAAGTATGGCTCTAACCTTAACCATGAGAAACACCCTTTGAGCCTCATGTTATGCCTCATACCATTGATTAGATTGCCAAATTGACCTCACTTACCTTGCACACATAGGTGCATGGTAAATGGAAATAGTGTGTTGGAAAGTGATGTGGACTTGTGTTGTTTGCATTGTATTTGGTTTACGGTCACGAGGTTGATCCTAGTCATCAACCCAAAGTCCCATGATAGTTGTAAGCATCACACACCCTTGAACTTGATTATATTGACATTGTCATAATCTGAACTTGATAGTTAGAATTATGAAATGATTTCATAGTATAAATTACATATGGGAAAATTATGATGGTAGCCAACCGGATTATCCTCATGAATGGGCACGTGGATAGTTTCCATTGGTGATTATCATTTGGTTCCTAGTTAACAATTCATTGCATCATAGGCTTATGTAACCGGGAGGTGGGAATGTAGATGGTGACTCCCGTGAGTGTTATACACTCTAAATCTAGCATTGGTTGGAATTCATAAATAGCATCGATGGTGTCCCTTGCCATGGGTTAGCGCCTAAAATGAGGAGGGGACTTTCGGCAGTTCCTATTAGCCTATACCCGAAATATTGTTATTGAATTGGAAGAATGAGAGGTACTTAACTATTTACATGAGCTTAGTGCATCATGCATATCATACTTGCATTCTTGTTTAAGCATCTGCATGTTATCATATCATTTTGCATATCATTCTTCATCTGGTCACTCAATATGGTTAGATTTAGTTTGTCTTGTATAAACTGAATTGGTTATGTTTTAAGTATTATTGCTTGATAATGTCTTAAGAGGATGGACGACAGATATGGTCTTACTGGGCTTTAAAAGCTCACGCGACTTATCATGTTGCAGGTTATGATGAGTATGAGCCGACAGAGACTGGATGCTGATTCGATTAGAGACATCAATTCAATCCTAGTTGGTGATGATGGAGTATTTAGATAGTTTACTATTTGGTAGTGTTTGGTTGTAAGTATTGTAATTTGAATATTGTACTTGTGACTCTTCTGAAGTCACAAGAGCTTATGTAATATTATTTGTATCTTTGTCTTCCGCACTCTGAATATTTAATAAAGGTAATGCATTTTACTTTTATGCTTGTGATTTGATATGGAAATCCGCGTTTCAGTAATGAAACCCGAAGGTTTCACCTTGGGATCAGTGCCTCCCACCTAGAGATTTGGGCTACTGGTTTTGGGGTGTGACAGATTGGTATCAAAGCATAAGGTTTATTCAGACCTGATGCCATTCGATAACTTTTCAGCTTAGGTCATACTTGAATTGTTTAAGTTTGCTTGAGTCGGATTAGGATTAGAATGATAATGAGTCTAAGGACCTACTAAGAGTTTGGAAATAGGAAAGATAGTAGAGTCAGAACTAGAGAGAGTAGCTGAATTGTGGATAGTGGTCTGTTTGTGAGGTTAGTAAGATAGTGTATTGGTGGGAGAAATAGAATACTATGGGGATAGATATGTGAGGATGAAAAGGTGTGTTGATTTTGCAAATACACCTTAAAGTATATGTTCCGAAAGAATATTGAAGGATGGCTGGCCACCATTCCAAAATGTCTTAGGAATGAACTTTAAGAATGTAAGATGTGTTGTTTGGTGAGTGTCCTGTGCCGAGAAGTCCTAAGGGATCTGACCACCAGGAACTCACATTGTTGTGAATGCTAAGACTTATCTATATATGTACAATCCTAACACTGACCAAGTACTTCCATAAATATAAGGGATGATGTAGTTGCAAATACATTTAGCCCTATAATTTATGAAAATGAAGGTGTGTTAGTGTAAGTATAAATAATTAATAAATGACACTACATATTTATTTATGAGAGATTATTCCCAAATTTAATTGTTAAGTGATTAATAATAAATTGGATCAAGATAGAAGTGAATATAATAAGGAAAAATATTGTGGGATTTATAGTATAGATTAGTATGAAGTATGACTACAATAGGGACAGGAACAAGTCTAGTTGCATAACTGTAAAAGTCTAGGATGAGGTGCAGACCTGGTACAGACCCGGTCCTGATAATAAGGAAAATTAGAAATAAATTAATTTGGGATTAAAATAAAATATAATTGGATGTGATATTTATGAAAATGAATTGTGAGAGAATAACATTACATTTAAAAATTAAAATTAATTAAAAATAACGTATTTTGGGCACTTTTGAGGACCGTCAGTACCTTGGTCGGTACCCTCCGGTAACGGGGGTACCGAACTCATGAGGATTAAAAACTCTTTCAAGTTGGAATTTCTCCCATTCTTTCATTTGTAAACCCTAGATTGTATCCTCTCTTCAACTTTGAATAGGACCATTCTTGAGCCCTAGAAAGCCTAGCTTTGCAAACCCTAGCCTCATTGCTTGCATATCCCTAACATTAACAATGCCAAGAGTGAAGACTACCAGAAACCCAAACTCTTTGAAGAGGACTAGAGCCTCTATCGAGAAGGCTCGGAGGGATGGTACAAGTTTGTCCCGACCACCACTGGAGCCAACTCGTGAGAATAGAGAAACACCATCCGAGGAAGACGAGAGTTCGAACTCGGAGTCGAGGATGCAAGTTCCCCGCCAACCATCGACGGTTGAGATAGCTCTTTCTCACACTTTCTTTAATCGGAAGGTCATCATAGAGAGGCCGATGAATATCTAAAACGTCAGAAACTACGAAGTGGTTGACATCCTGGTAGGTGCAGATTGGCTGCCCATTCTATATTGGGGCGGGTCTACTCTACCTACCATTGCACAACTCATGTACTCGTCCATGAACAAGTGCACTGAGCTAGGTATGTTTATCGAATTCAAGATTAACAGCAAGACCCACCGCTTGATTGTGCCATTAGTGGCAAAGACCATGGGTTTAGCCATGAACTCATCTTTAGTTTATCTACCAATGCTAAAGGCCACAGAACGGGATGAGGTGACCCTTAGACTTTGTGGAAAAATAGTAGTGGAGAGATGGCAATGCCCTTCCAGCTACTGCCATGCTTCCATAGTATCGCATCCTCCATAACATTTTCCTTTGTAGTGTTTACCATAGGACGGGGAACACCACATATCTCACATCTCTCATGGTTCATACCCTGTATCAGTTAGCCCTGGGACAGAAGCCTTGTTTGCCCCGCTTGATTATGCCGCACATCATCCGGTTCATCAAGATCCAGAAGAAGAAGATTCCTTTGCCCTTAGCTTGCCTTATGACTGCCTTGGCAAGGAAGTGGGGAGTTCAGATGCATCCACCTAGTCGTGAGGAGAAAGTGCACCCGTACGACAACCTGAACATCACAGGGTTGGGAATCAAGCCACCTCGCCCGGAGGAGACCAGACGAGGAAGAGCGATAGTGAGGAAAGAGAGAGCGCAGCGGGATGTTCCACCACCTCAGACTAGGGGACCAGCAGCACCCCAAAATGAGGCATCCACATCTACTCCGCCAGCATAATTTTTGGCTCCTCACCATGCCACGAGGGACAGCTTCGTTAAGACCCGATTGGAGTCTCTGGAGAGGAGCACAACGACCTTGCAGAGGACCACTGAGGAGGCCAGAGCAGAGGTCCGGGAGCTCAGGTCTGAGTTTCATGAGATCAAGTCCACATGGGAGAAGGAAATGGACAAGGTCATGGGGTACCTCCACGATATCGCCAACTCCTGCCGCATAACAGATGATGCGATTCCTCCACCACCTCGTGCACCTACACCTGTGCCAGAGATGTAGACGATAGGCACAAAGAGCATGAGGAGTAGGGGATTTGAGATCCCGGAGCTGATGGCAGTTCAAGGGGAAGGGGAGTAACCCCGTTTGTTTTGATGTTTATTTGGTTGATATAGAAACCTTGTCTTGTTTTGATTTTTTGATATGTAATGGTAGTTGTGGCTACCCTGTGTTGTTTGAAAACTTCTATGGATTGCAATGTGATGTATTGAAATATTAATATCCAAAGAAGGATTGTGTTTTGCTTATGAGCAAGATGTGATTTGGCATTCCAGTCTATAGCCTTGGTGAATGCATTTTGATTATGGTCATTGTGTAAACTGTTTGTTGAGTTCCCATTGATGTTGAATACCTTAGTGAACTAGACAACCCTAAGACGGATTGGAAGTGCTCCAAGTCAATTGGAGTTAGTACTAAATTAAGATACCCAATTGAATTTTGGAACGCATTTTGATTATACCATGTATTATTTATCATTTAGAAGGCTCGTAGAGTGAGAGGATGGAAGGAAATCCTCCATCCTATCTTTCTCAGTAGACCCTTGTGTTTTGTAAAAATCTGGGTTTTTTTGAGCCATTGGTCGACCGACGGGTCAACCGATGCGTTTTCTGGGTTGGTTGGTCGACCATCAGTCAGCCGACGAGTCAACCGACCGTCATCTTTTGGTTTTAGTTGGTCTCTTGGTCCTTGGCCAAGAAACCAACTAGGATCGGTCGAACGACAAGTCAACAGACGCCCACAGAGGTAAGTTTATGTTTTCTGGACGAGCATCCGACCACCATCGGTCGACCGACGAGCTTCAGGGGAGTATAGGTGGACCATAGGTTGACCAAAATTGTTGAAAGTGTTCCGATTGATTTGAAATTTCACATCCATGCTATATTTGATCTAATTAGATCAATTATGATGTTAGTTTTGCAAAATTACGAATATTATGCATATATGCTTTTATATGGAGGATTTGCTATGTGTGACCAATGGATGAAATTACAATTTTGACTCTAAAATCATTATGGACATATTTTATATCATATTTTGTGTCCACACATGTACACAAAAATTGATTTCTTAGTTAATGTGCACAAATTCACTTGTACCGCATTGCCTATTTTTTATAGTCACTTGGCATCGGGTTTGATGCTTGACTTGACCACCATAGCTTCATACGTTTGGAGTTTTATGGTTATAATGAGTGATGTCATTATCTGGGTATCATGATATTGTGAGGAAGTCCCGGAAGGACTAATTTATGTGTTGAGGGATTTGCCACCCCAATAGACCAATTTGTCATCTTAATACACGTATTATGCGTAACAGATGCCGAGTGATAATTATATTAGTAACTTGAGTAATGTATGGCTCATTGAGGATAGTTCACATTAGTGAAACCTTGGATATGTTCCCGTGATCGAAAATAAGGTCAAGGGCTCGTGCCCTCTAGGTCAAAATCCCTTAGAACTATAATGCACATATAGAATAATCTGTTATCACATTGCCAAGTTTTGGGGGATGAATTCACATTAATGAAACATTCTTGGATATAAGATTTGATCTAGTGTGGGACATACACTACTTGAATGCCAAGCAACATGCATATTGCATTTCATATGATTGTATTAGAACACACTTGGTGATTATATATGTTTAGGTGCATAGCATGCATTGCATACATTAACAATTGAACAATCATTCATGTTGCATTATTTGACATATCATACTATCGTATACATATGTTTCTGATTTATGTTTCATCTATGGATACTATTGAAGAGTGGCGTTGATCCTACTTCAATCCAAAATATCATTTATATCTGTTTATTTACTAAGCTAAGCATAGCTTATACTTTCGAGCATCCATATTTCAGGAACTGTAGATGGAGAAACTGTGGATTTTAGTGATCAAGGAGAAGGACGAGGCTACGAGGTTTAACGAAACCATGGATTAGGAATCATCTAGAATTTTGTAGTAGGACTTTTTGGCTTTTAGCTTTAGTTTGGCAATTTGTTTAGTAGATAATAGGGATTTTGATTTAAGCATGAGATTGAGATTAGTTAGTTTATTTCCGTTGTTTAGTTTTATTTGATTGAATGTAACGGACAGATTTTAATTTATTTTATTATAGTTACACTGTTTCCAAAAATTTTACTTGTATTCTTTGGGTTGGTTATGTATTGATTACTACTCCCATGTGGAATGGAGTGAGAGTCATATTTCGAATCTTTTAAGGACTTCTATGAGATCTTTAAGATTTGGGATGACAAAAAGTCTCGCATTACTAATCTCTGGTATGTGCCTCGAATTGTCTTTATAATAGAACCTTTCATGATCATCAAATATGTACAATTTGACTTCTCCCATTTCTCATATTGAATTTCTGCTCAGCAGAACTACTATCACTAGGCTTATCAGGTTCACTCTCTCGAAGGGCTAGGTCTAGGCCCAACACCCTAGTACAATCTCTATCTGTTGCTTCAAGTCAAAAACGTTTGACCCATTAAGAGTAGGAATACTGCCCAAGTAACTAGCGGTTACAGAGGGATTATTCAATAAAAAATAAAAACATATACATACGTACCATTATCAAAAACCCACACAATCCTAAGAGGCAGCATTATCCTTATAACATGACAATATTAAACATGTTAAGTATATGGGTTGATTATAATCTTTAACTCGGGGAAACCTATATGTTCCTGAATTATCGACCTCGGTGGGCTAATCGACATATTATCACGATCCCTCTTTTGGGCCGAGACCACAACATGTAATGGCTACCCGATCGGTGAACCAATAACCATAATGTTCACCACAAAGCTAGCTGTGTATAAATATCAAAGATGTTAAACCTTTGAGCCTGACCCCTTTTCATTTATGATACTCATACCAACCACTTTGTCCCATTTGAATTTTGATCAAATGCCGACCCACATTTGGACTTATCAACATTCTCTACAATTCAAATGCTCCCATATGAATTGATCAAATGCCGACCCACATTTGGGCTTTTCAACATTCTCTCCGATCCAAATGCAATCTTACAGGTTTTCCCACGAGTCATTTATACTTTAATGACATTATAACTATTATTAGAATCATCAAGTATCCAAACACCAATTGGGCCACTATGGCGGCTACGCAATTGATCTATTTAGATAGGTTTTGAATAGGGATAGCCTACCCAACTCAAATACCCTAATTAGCTATAATTCCAGATCTATTGTCATGCAAAGTATGAACCAATGAGTGTTTAAATCATTTTAGTTAATAATTTTTGATAAAACATATTATAGTTTGATAGTACATTAAAAGAGCTTCGAAGCAAGTCACGGCCCATGCAGATCAGACTTAAAATGGGACTACAATGAATAAAGAACTATAAACATATTATGCAGGTATGATTCAACCAACAGTAAATAGTTGAATCGGTTGGTTCAATGTCAAGCCGGTTGAACCAAAAAATTGGGTCAACCATGAACGGGTCGATTGGATTAGACCCGTATGAGTCTAGAATATGGGCCACTCGGACGAACTTGCACCATGAACGGGTCGATTGGATTAGACCCGTATGAGTCTAGAATCGGTTGGTTCAATGGCCCATATGTATGGTGCTGGCTCTAAATTGGCTTGGCTTTGGTTTAGATCAGCTTGGCTTGAATTAAGACTTATTCTTTAATGGGCTGGACCAACCCATAAGTGAGTCCATAAGACTCCTTTCTTTTTATTCAGGAAACCGTAAAATCCTGGCTTCTTCTCCAGCAAAGTCGACAACCTTTCAATTACCACTGGTGGGATGCTGCTTGACAGGACTTTCTAGAGAGAACTTCGGTTGTCTCCGTCCGTTGGTCATCGTTGGAAAGCACTCTAGAAAAATAAAATGGCTTCTAAGTCTCTTTTATTTACCATTTTATGCATACTTTAAGGAAAAACAAAGTGAAAATCAACCATGAGAGCAACTTAATAGGGTTTTAAATATCTTTATTTCAGGTATAGAAACGTTATTGATTGGTCATAATGCTTTAGCATGATCTCAGATTCAAATTAATTATACCTCCATGGTTATTGTATGAAGACCCATAGCTCTGATACCACTTGTATTCATAAGATTCCAAATAGAATATGCAGAATACTTTAGCCAAAAATTGTCACACAATCGACCAAGCTTAATGGGAAGCTTCCTTACAATTGTATATATGTTGTGTGAGAGTTGGGGCTAATCACTATGACCTATCGAATCCTTATCTCTCCAACCCATTATGGAAAGTCCTTAACTGAATTGGCAAGTGGTGTCCTTCTAACCAAACACTTTATGTTCGGGTACACTCATATCTTAAACCGGGAATAACTCTATCCGGGTTTTAGAAACTGAAGATAAACATACTCATTGTAAAACTAGTAAGGGAAAAAATCCAACAATTTAATCTCATTTAAATGACAATAATGTAATATAACCTACAATATTCTGCTTTACTTCTTTGATGCTCTAATCTCTTATAGCCCAACTCTATTATATGAGAAAGAAAGGAAGGGGAA
>JAUPMG010043191.1:0-14173 GCA_031762675.1 Pachysandra terminalis | reverse complement strand
CGGACATAGGTAGGGCTCAAAGAAGAAGCCATAGTGAAGAAGATCTTTACTGTCCTACAAATACCTACTCAAAACTATCTTCAACAAAAGACCACCGGATATAGAACTCCCAGGCCCACCTAATTATGGGTTTCAAACTTTTTTGATCGACAAAAAAGATTAATACATCAGCATTGGTCATTAGAGGACTTAATTAATCCCACATAACACGTGGCATCAGTTTAGAATATGTGTACGGGACTTTAAGTATTCTCAAATACACTTAAGTATTGCTAAAGCAATTACCTGCTGCCTTTTCGCTTTACGCGTGCCAGCTGTTATAACGATTGTACGCTGATTTGATATTGAAAGGTAACTTTTGGAACGTGTCAGAAATATCTAACTGTCCTTATCACCTGCTTCTCTAAGAAGATACCTCTGGAAACCGTTCATTATACTGAATCGCTCCACGTATCCAAAATCTAAAGTTATGGGTTAACTTCTAAGTTAAACTACCTTCGAGACGAACGAAGTATTAATGATTTAAACTTTTGACAAGACAAATTATAATTCCTTCCGAAGAACAGTAGTAGGATTACACAACTCCTAATTAACTCTTCAAATATATATATATTCCTAAAACAAGACTCGAAGCCATACCTTCTCATCCTCCAGAAGAGACTTCGAATGATGTTATTACTTTTTTATGTACTTCGAAGATAATCCTTCGAAAATGAGCATTCAAATACACACTCTAAACCTTCTAACTTAGAAGTCACATTTGGATTACATCCATAGACTTCGAAAGACCATCTATTATAATTCTTCTTGTAGGAACTGCGAATGATACATCTTTCCTTCTGTTTTGTTCAACTCACAGGCCAACCACCTCCAGATGGTGAACTCGAAGGCTAACCACCTCTAGATGGTCAAATAGGTCAAGGGTAGTCAGCCTCAAAGACTAAAGGCTTATTACTTATAAATTGACTTGCATTCGGTTAACTTCAAAGGAATCCTTATTAAAGGAATTCCCGAAGTACACTTTTCGTTCATCCCGAAGGAACACTTCCGGATGACAATTTCACTTACTTTGAAGTATATTTATAAAAGAATACTTTGAAGTCACGTTTTTGTCTCTTCCTATGTTGCCTTCTAGTGACGGTTATGAATTTGCAATACTAAATTATACACTTTACTTAAGAATACTTCGGTGGACAAAAACAGGTTGTTACCCTTGAAGGCACTCTTAAATGCATTCAAATTACAAAGTAAAGTTCGAAGTCGCTCTTATTTATCTTTAGGAGTTGACTTCGAATGCCATTTCATATTATATGTACCTACTTTGAATAAAAACCTCAGAGAAAGTACGTCGGAGGCATATCTTCATTTCCCAGAAGTTCTCTGAATGAGATATTTGTACTTCGGGGTCTCTTTTAAAGAATTTATATAATGATATATGTACTTTTGATTTCATTAAATCAAAGGCACTCGAGTTGGTCATGCGTAAACTCTAAATTTCAAAAGAGCATAGATAACTTCCTTACAGGGATTATTGATTATGAAAACGAGTTGTCTACTGAGAAATCTAACTCTGAAATCTTTATAGGAGTAATTCGAGAATAAACTGATTACCTTGTAATATATGGTTATTCTAACATCCTTCGAAGGCAAATAGCTGCCAAAAGGGGTTCCTTCGTGACAAACGAAGTCTAGAAGAGGATGTGACATTCAATAAACTCCTTTACTTCAAATGATTGGAATAAATTTCTGACAGCACGTGATAAAACTTCAGCTACTTATAATATCTGCTCTAACTTATCTAAATGGGGTTTTGGTTTTATTTAGAATGACGGTAAGAATGAAGACGTTGCTTTAGATCTTTATGCATGCTAGACGTGTCATTTAACTCATGTTCTTCTAGATCTAAAGCAACCTATCACAGAGCAACTTTGTGGATTTGAAGTGACTCATCTCTCTTTCTAGAAATAACTTAGGCATGTTGAAATACACGTGCCATTCAAAATATATTTTGACGCATGAGGATATTTATAAGCACATGTCTGGACACTTTGTTGAATCACATTTGTCCTAATTTGATAGGCTAAATTTCCTATAAATAGCATAACATATTCTCTATTAAAGACATTAGGAATTATTTACAGTTTTGAGAAATGTTAGAGGTAGAAGACAACAGTGAGTAAAAGTACAGAAAGAGAAAGGGGATAGTCATATATTGTATTTCTCAATACATGATATAGACTTCGGTCTTTCAAATACTGAGATTTTCTTGCTCTGAGATATGCATTCAAACTGACTCACAGTTATTTAAATATCCTCTCTTTATCTTATTTACAAATCATGCTTATAAAGAAATACTCTTGATAGAATAGCTGGACAACAGTTTAGACTATCCTGAGACAAAACTTCCTGAACTTACTTATTTAGAGATTTGTTGGATTTGCTTCTTATATTATTCAATAAAGTTATTTTGACATTTTGAGTCTTTTACAATTCCCGCATCAAGAACATAGTTTTAATATTTGAATGGACAGGATTTAAGATAATGGTGGTTTGTTTTTTTTTATACACATGATCTTGTCTCGTTAAAGCTTAATTGAAAGAGTACCGGATCAATTGATATCTCAAAAAGGGAAGCATTCCTTTCCATCAAGTATACACAACATAATAATGCATGGATTGATGATCTTTCTTTTTCCTCGTTTCCTTTCTCTCTCTCCTTGCAGTGCATCATCTATTTCTGACTACCACTAGCTAACAACCAGCCGATGGTTGCCGGGAATGAATAATGGAAGGTTTAGAGTAAGACAAGGTGATATTAGTTGTGCTGGTGACGGTGGTGGGACCCTTGTCGAGTGCGCTGCTGGTCACCCGCTCGCACATGGGGCACATGGACAGTGTCGATGCCGGAAGAGGCTGGCAAGTGTGGGGTGAGATTACTGTAGGTGGGCCCACCTTCATTGCCCTCAGCTCCTCCACCTCCTTGTGTAGTCTCTTGTTCTGCTCCGTTAGTGACCTAAACCATCTTTTCAACTACTCGCATTCCATCTCTGTTTGTTTCAGCTTCGTCCTATTTCCATTACCAAATGACCAAAATAGCCCTTTATTAACCTTGAACTATAAGGATTTAATAGGATAATCTTACAGAATCTGATTCCTTAATGATTTTATAGGGTGATGAGAATTACAAAACAAAAATGATCTAGTTGAGTGTTGTTATAACTGATATAAAATCAGATTCTACAATACTTAACTATACCATTAGTGATAACACTGCATGCATTTATATAAAATGATAAGGGACAAATTTGTCATTCCATCTCGTCCAGAAAAGGGTAAGTACCTGGCTCTACGGTTTTGAAACCAGACTTCAACTTGGCGTGGTCTTAGCTTCAGTTGAAAAGCCAAAGCCTCCTTTTCTTTCTGGAAAGAAAGAATCTCACACCATTAATAAGAAAAGATATATAGTAAGCGATAGAGAGATTGCCCAGTGATAAGTAAGAGATTGCTTACAGGGTTCAAGGTGTGGTTTTGTCTGAAGCTCTCCTCAAGGAAACGAGCCTGCTCCTTTGTGAGTCTCAGCTTTTTACGAGGAGGGCCATCAACCCCACTGACAACTCCAGAACCAGCACAACCACCGACGCCTCCAGAACCACCGGCGCTCTCTTCTTCATCTTCGATGCTTCCTGTGGTCCAGTCCTCTTCTGTGCATGGAGGTGCTTGATTCATGTCCAAATCTCTCATCATGCAACCACCTTATATATGTTTCCAAAAAAAAAAAATCAGAAAAAGAATAAAAAACATTAAAAAAGAAAAAGAAAAAAGCTTGGTATAAACCGATTCATCAAATGAAGGAAAGAAAAAACTGCGAAAAACGGAAACGTAAATATTAACCGGAAACTCTGAAAGATAAAAAGAGGGGAGGATCAGATAAAAGAAGAATACTAATGAAATGAGAAGTAAAGAGGTTGAAGTTAAATTAGTGGAGAAAGGAAACGTATTATTAGTAATTATGAAGAAAATCAGAAAAATAGACACATGAAACTGTAGATGAAATCATAATCTAGAAAGATTATGGAACGTAGAAAAGGGATATAAAGTTAGGGATAAGCTCAAACAGAAAGGAAGTAGAAAATTCAGCGATTCAAAATTCAAAGAACAAACATTGAAAGTAAAAAAAAAGGGACCAAATTTATAGCTTACAGACATCAAAGTCATAGGCAACCAATTCAAAGGAAAACAAAATGCAAAAATCCAATAAAATACTAAAACTGAAGAACATGAAAACCCCAGAACAAAAACTAAATCAAATATCGACACTTTACAACTTACCAGAAGGAAGAAGAGAAGAATATGACGAGATTCCGGGAATAGATATAGTCAGCTCCAAGCACGAAGGGCTCGTCGGCAAAACCGCCATGAAAGTTGCAGGGGGAAAGAATTAAGGAGCGATGAAAATAGAAGTGACAAAGTGGGTGAAATGGCGAAAGGCGAGAAAGGGTGAAATAAATAGAAGCGTCAGAGAAGGAACACTGGTTGTGCTTCTCTAGGGTTTTGACTTTTGACTAGCCTAGTCATGTCAAACGTCTCTGACGGTCAGATGTTGAACACGTGTCATATCCACTGAATTATTGTAGGAGAATAGCC
This sequence comes from Pachysandra terminalis, assembly GCA_031762675.1. Classification (NCBI taxonomy): domain Eukaryota; kingdom Viridiplantae; phylum Streptophyta; class Magnoliopsida; order Buxales; family Buxaceae; genus Pachysandra; species Pachysandra terminalis. The sequence goes on along the minus strand of JAUPMG010043191.1, from coordinate 9,529 downwards.
GGCAGGTTTCCCGTTTCGGAGATGCTGAGTCGGCTTGTCGGTTCACAGGTCGGCGGGCGAAATCATTGGAACCCTCCATTTTAGATGTCCACTAGAAGACAAAATGATAACGTGTATCTCCTTTCACCCTTTTACCTGCAACTCCACTTAATCAGTGGATAATGACGGATAAAAGGACTCTGATGACATCAAATCAAAGGGCAAGTTTTAGTTTGTGGGTCAGAATGTGTACTCGCGAAGATGGATCTTTCAATGCTTTGTATAATTTGTGAAGAGCGTTCCAAAGTTGTATTTGGTTAGTGAAACGGTAACGCTTTTCTTGGTTAAAGATGTTATGGTATATGATAATACAATCTAGAAGCTTGTATATACAACTAAATCTGGCCATCAAAATCCATCATAAGATTTCACAGAACTATAGTTATCTATTTTAAGCTGTGTTTCCAATCTTAACCCCATAAAGATTAAAGAGAAAAAGACAAAGTTAATGATCTATGTAGAAAAACAAAAAGTAGTAGATGAGTATAATCTGTACGGTACTGATATGGGATTTACATCAGTCACCTTTTATATATTTGGTCGTCGACATCTTTATTTAGCTAACGCACGCTTATCTTGTATTTTTTTATTTTTAATCCCCAAAAATCCATTAAAACTCCGTAGATGACCAAAACATGCTGCTCTTTCTCAAGACGGGTCCCACCAACTGAACGGTTTGGATTAATAGTTATCTGAGGAATATGAACGAGTTGGTATGGTTCTCTCAAAAAGTTCCGGTATGGATGATGACGAGGATCGATGCAATGAAAAAAGAAAAGTCCTCCCCGAGTTAGTCATAGACACGGTCAGAAACGCAACATCCCAAAGGACACGCAGTGATTACCAGCAGCAAAGGAACGTGGGGTCTACATGATGATGGTGTAGGAAACATCGTGTGCTGAAGGGCCCACCTTCGGATGATTAAGCGGACAGCAAGTGGGGCCCTCTTGTCGAGTTGTGGGCTGCAGCTGATGTTGTTCTGGTGTGGTGTGATCTCAGTGGGGGACAGGTGGGCCAACGCTTTTGTTCCTTCGTATGGGCCAATTGGGTGACCGAATGTAGAACAGCGTTTACGTATATAATTGGCGATAATGGGATTCACACACTAGCCAAAAAAGATATGATTTCATGAGAGCAAAGACAAAAGAACATACTATTGATGATAATGCGGTCAGATTAATCTTTTCAAATACGTGGTACGATCTCAATAAAGAACAATTGAAATTATATAATAAGATATGATATATCGTTTTGGGATTAATTAGACAATGCATTTGTCTTTCCCAATAAATTATACGTATTAACTTTGAACGGTCGTTCACCAAATCATACGGTCCCTTAGAAATAACAATCTTTTTTCTTGATTAAATCTCTTAACGTTTTTATCTTATAAAAGTTTAGTCTCTAAAAAACTCTCTTTAAAAGATCGGACAATTATTTCATCAGAATACCTACCTTGAGAGAATCAGTTCGTCAATGTGTTAGTCTCCTTCAAAAGATGTGATTATAGGTTTGTTCTCTTCAAAAGACACAGTTGTGGGTTTGTCCCCCCCTCCTAATAGACTTGATAAAAATGCTAAACTTGGAAGGAATTCTTACAAAAAAAAGGCTTACGAAGGAAAACATATATTATATCTCAAGGGAAATACTCTAAGATAACATCTCTTTACACAGACTTTATGTCTCATCCTGAAATTTGGATCACATCGGTATATGTGTAATTGTGTAATTGCGTATCTCGAGAGCACAACCTCAGACTTCAACCTCTAAGAGGTCGCTAGTTTACTAATTCCTTCGCATAAAAGGTAAGATGAAGCTAATACACCTACAAATAATACTATACAGAAGATTAACTCATAAAAATGTGAGTTCACTAAAACTTTTCTAATCATATAAAATGAGAGGAGGAATAATCAATTGATTCTAAACAATAATTCAAAATAATTAACTAGAATGAAACTACTACCTACGAAAGGATGTTAATATAATAACCAAATCAGAGATAACCCAAACTAAGGTTTACAACTTAAATAAAAATAAACCAAAGTCTATGAATTAATCTATACTCTCAAACTATAGCTATAAACTAAACACCATGAAGTCAACCGCAATGCTTCATCATCTTGTCACCGGATCACGTGGAAGACCTGAAATATAAAGTCGCATGAAGAGTTAGCTCACAGCTAGTAGATGCACACTAACAATTAGCCCTTCACACATAAGCGCACATACAATGATCAGCTCTTCATGTTACCACACAATCATATTATTCAACATATATTCACATGTTATTCTAAACATACATTCTCATTTACATAGAATTTATCATGATATCTAAACAGGTCATATAGAAATTCTATAATAATCTATCATATTAACTCTTATGATATAATGCATACATAATATAATATACGCATTGCATAGAGTGACGTGTATCACGTACCTCGTCCAATAGCATATCAACATGACATGGTACAGTCATGCAAGATCATCCATAATGGGATGACAACCACAATTTTACAAAATGTGACAACACACTACCATCTCTAATGATATATACATGCAAACATCAACATAGTATGAACCCTCGTTTTTTATTTCACTACTTGTCAACATTATCTTCGACTTATCTATGCATCATATCATGGAATATGGTTGTCATGAATCTCGAATAAGTAGCGCTATCATTCTTAAATTCAAAGGGCATTAAAGTACCCCCCCCTTCGACTTCTAAAAGTTGTTTTGGTGCTGTTTTGGGTAGCCATCTTGATTTCATTGTATCCGTTGAACCCGTCCATGAATGAGAACATTTGGTTGCATGTAATGATCCTAACCCAGATTTGATAATTAATTAATTGGGCTGGATTTGAGTTAGACGTGAGGAACAATAGTGTAGTCGGCTTAAGTAATGGGCTCGGCTAATTAGATCAATGGTCTGGTAATTATTAGAAGATTTGGGGAGTATGGTGAAATTTACAAAATTCTAGATTGCTAAAATTAGTACCTTTAGGTGTAAGTGAGGAAAACAAGGAATTAACTAAATTAAAAGATTCTTCTAGAAGATTAGTTAAATTGTAGTTACTAATTGAGAAAAATTAAAATTGCTGGAAATTGAATCTAACGTGTGGATCTAGGATTAGAAACTCGAATACATTAGTAAGTTAGAATTAGTAATTAGTAAATAAGGTTAAATTAGTAATTAAGCAAGATATGATTTGAATTATTGATTAGGTAGAATTCCTAAATATAGATTAGTATTGGAGAGAGAGGATATGAATAGGAGAAATTTTCTAATAAGATTTGGTTCAAGATTAGGAAGTTTCAAATTGTGGAAGGGGATTGGGATTTGCTAGAATGTGGGAATTAGGAGGAAGAGAATTGGAATCTATAAAGAGAGGTAGGACGGGAACGCGTACAGTCATAAGGAAGAAGGGAAAGATTGGTGCTTGTTTGGGAGGAAAGAAATCTGTGAGAGAGAGAGAGAGAAAAAAAAAAGTGGTGGCTGAATCTGAATTCTAGGAGGAAGAAGGAACAACAGAGAAGAACACACTAAGATCATCTAAGAGCATAATCAGTAAGTTGTGATTTTGTATAAATCCTTGTGGAATTTTAGAAGTTATCTATGAGAAAAAATCAAGTTTAATATGATATCATGATGTTGAATTATGCTAATTGTTGTTCATATCATTGTATGTGTTTTAGATCATATAACATGAATTTCTAGGATGCTAGACTGATTTTTAAAAGAATATATGCTTGATCTATACTTAACAATTGTTTATTATGATAATAAGTATCAAATTACATTTATGTAGTGATAAATTTTTATTATAATAACATATTAATTTTAATTTTAATTAAACTCAGAAATATAAACAAATTCGTGAAATTGCTGGTTTCTAGGCGAACCGTAGGCTACCGGTGTGCCGGTTAGCCTACCGGTGAACCCAGGGGGCAACCGATAGGCTACCGGTGTACCGGTTAGCCTACCGGTGTGCCCAAGAGGTGTCTGGCAAGCTACTGGTGTGCCGGTTAGTCCACCGATCACCCAGATCTTGGTTGACAGCTACAGCCTAGGCTGCCGGTAGCCAATAGACGTACCGGTTGGGCTGTCGGTGATCCCTTGTGACCTGTATTGTGGTTTTTGACTCCCTGTCTAGGTTGCCGGTGGCCAACCGATGTGCCGGTTAGCCTGCCGGTCAGCCACAGCCTGTGTGTTTGATGGATTTTGTTTGTTGGATTATCTCTAACTTAAATTAATATGACTATATGATGATAAGACAAGATTAAATCTGGGTTAAAATATGATAAGTTTGCTGATTATGACATGATATGTGGACTGTTTAATGGTTGTATTCACATGTGATTATTATACATGAATGTTGGAAAGGAATCCTGTGATGGCTTCCTAAGGATTGTTCGGGTGTATGGGCACCCGGATAGCTTCCGAAGGGTGCTATCACCAGAGATCCTACGGATAGTTGTTATAGGTAATTGTCTTTGATAGAAGACCTCCCTGAGATAGGATCCCTAAATGTACGTGGGTAAAAGTCCTCTTTGTAGGCATCCTTGAATGTTAATCCCTAAATGTACGGAAATAGCTTCGGGGATTGAGCCCGGTAGGTTGTGAATCCTATAAAACCACGTTGTACACGCGGGATAACTGATGTGGAGACATATTGAGTGTAAGGTCATGGACCAGGGTGTTGGTGGAGCTTAAGACCGGCTGATCATCGGATAGTGGAGTGCTTTGTGTGGATTGATTGCATAACACGTCTACTGATATTGTTATTGTTATTTATGCCATATGATTTCTGTTTATATATGTTGTTTGGACTGATGTGATTCCATGAGGATGATGACTGAATTTACTTCTTAATGGGCATTCCAAGCTCACGCAGCCTGTTATCATTGCAGGTTAAGATGATTGGATGATATTTCGCGGATTTGATGCGATTTAAGTTTACGTTATTTTTTAGTTTTGATTAGTAGTTAAGTCTGATGTAATAGGCTAGTTAGTTAATATTTTGTGGGTTGTAGGCTCTTCTGAAGCCATTTGAATTGTTATTCCGAACTCTGATTGGTTTAATAAAAGCATGATTAGATTTTATTTTATGGACTAATTGTTGTGAGCTGCATTCCATGGCTGGGAACCCGAAGGTTGCACCTCGTGATTCGTACCACCTACATCAGGATTCGGGCATCGGGATCCAGGGCGTGACATTGCAAGCCGTGGCATCAACGAGCGAATCAATGTTAGGTAGAGGAAATTTATCATTCGGGCACGTGTTGTTAAGATCTTTGTAATCTACACACCTTGATTTGTCCATTTTTCTTCTTAATTAGGACTATATTGGCCAAACATTCTTGGTGTTGTATGGGAGCTATGAAATTAACTCTCAGCAACTTCTCCACTTCCTCCTTTATTTTTAATTCTATATCCGGATGGAATTTCATTTGCAATTGTTTCACTGGTTTGGCCAAAGAGTCGACATTAAGACCGTGAGTAAGTAATTTCTTATCCAGTTCCAAAATTTCATCATAATTCCACGCGAAAACATATTAGTATCATGGAGCAACCATACGTGTAATCTTTTCCTTCCCTTCTGGATCGAGTGAGGCACTGATGAATCCTGGCCTGTGATTTTCTTCATCGTCGAGATTTATCTCTTCCAATTTTTTCTCTATTACTTTATTTATGCCTTGCAGTTGTTCCAGAGCTTCCTTGATAATTGTCACCTCATTTTTGGGCTCATTTATTTCCATAACTATATCAGGTTCATTTTATTCCTCTTTGTCGAGGAAGGATTCTTTCTGCTGAACCAAGGCACTTTCAGCCTTCCCCTTTTATTTCGATAAGTGATAAACCATTATGCCATCGGACCTTACAACCTTCACACATTTAGGTTTATCCTTGTGGTTACTCTTTGTCGTCTTCAGGGAGTTTAGGCAAGGGGATTTCCCTTGTTAGAGAAATGTTTGTTTCTCTATCTTCAAAAAGCTCTTCAAAGAATGTCTCTTCCATGATATGTTGTTTTTTTCGTGCAAACTATGCTATGGTGGCTGATATCCTTATAGGACATCCTTTTGATATGGCTTTGACATAGTGATGTATCGTCGAGGGAACAACATCATAGTCATGGATCCATTGTCTTCCTAGCAGTATATGGTAGGAAGTTTATGCTTCAATAATATGCATAGGGTGTATACCTTTTAGGGGCCCAGTTTCGATATTCATTATGACATATTCAAGTGTTTGTTGCTTTGAATTATTGAATCTTGATATTGTTCGGACTTCTCGAACTATCCTTCTGGTAGAGATACCCACTGCTTGCAGAGTTTTGTATGAGATGAGATTGAGTGATGCTCTGCCATTGACAAAAGCCTCTTTTAGTTTTATTCCATTTATCCATGTCGTAACATACAAAGATATGTTATGGCGCACCTTGTCTAGTATATCCTCTTCCAAGAAGGTGATAGTGTCTATCAACTGGTTGTATTCTCGCGATAGATCTTCTGTCACATCAATGCATTTTTTGCCATATTCTTTTGTTATACTTGGTATCGCCCTTGTCATGTTTACTCAGGCTATCTGGCTAAATCCCATTTTGTTTAAGAATTTGTTGAACTTTACATTCTGCAAAATTTCTTGCTCCCTTCATTCTCTACCTTCCTGAAACCTCTCATAGTTTTTTGGTTGCATGCGTCTTTGTATCTGCTCCTCATATGCAGGGAATCTCATATCATAACCCTCAACAACTTGGCAGCTTTCCATACAAACTATTGTTACTGTTTCCTTTTCTTTCCCTTTGTGGCGGGGAAGGGGATTTCTTTGTAAGGAGGTGTTATCTTCTCTCAGCTCAATCTCTCATTTTCTCGGCTTCGTATGAATTATCCTTCTTAGTGTCCAGCACCCTTTCATTGAATGTCTTGTTTGGCGATGAAATTTACAAAACCTTGGACTCTTTTCTTCTTCCGGTGTAGGTTCTTGATTTACCACAGGAAGTCTTACTACACCGTCTTTAACCCATTGTTCCAGTAGCTTTTCTATACTTTCTATGCTGCATGGGAAAGGTGGTAGCTCTTTTGGCCTTGGTTCGTCTAGTGATTATTTATTTTCTTTCTCGCTTCTTTTCTTCTCCGAGTCCCAGGCGACCAATACTTGAACCAGACTCCTCTTTCTAGCTTTGAAGTTCTTGTCCATCGTCTTCCTTACCAAATAACTAGTTCTTCTTGCCGCATTGTAGAGTTTGGTGAAGCTCTCAATGTTAATATTTTCTATGTAGACTTTGTATTCCCTTACCATTCCTGCTATACATAGTTGTTTCAATTTTTCTTCCATCATCACCTCGTCACAGTCCGCCGCTAGATCCGAAAATCTTTTTATGTACTCGATGAGATCTTTTGATAATCGTTGTCGCTCGAACGAAGTTATCTTGTCTTCTACTAAAAAGAATTTCTTGTAGAATTGGACGGCTATATCAGACCAATCCATTAATGATCACGCTAACTGCTTGCTCACTCCCAAGTGCAAGAGTTCGAAGAAATATAATTCTCAGTGAGTCCGAGGTCGAACCACAGAGAGCAAGGATTTCAAGGCAAAAGAGTGTTAAAGAACAAATATAATAGTGGAAAATTTATTGGAATTAAAAAGGAATAATTAATAGTTAATAAAAGGGACAAAAATTAATGGTGAGGATGCTCAGGCATCGAGGCAGTTCCTTGAACCGGTATAAAATTCATTGTAACTCAGGTAAAATATTATTCTTGATTGTTATAAAAGACCTTTGATTTGGTTGAACTAAGATAATCCAGGGACCCTTTGTAACCGTGGTTAACGACGTGGCTAGAATACTTTTAGAAAAACCGATTCAATTTAATTCTAGATTCCTATTAGAAACCATGAGAAATTCTGCCTAATGATGAAAAAAACATGATCGAACTCATAAAAAAGCATGAAGAACTCATACATCACAAGGAATCAAAATAGATGAACAATCAAAACATAATTTCATTAAAATAAAGAATTACAATAAATATCCATACCAATTACAAGGGACTTGACCCCTAGCCTTTGCAGAAATTTAAGCTTCCATGGAAGAAGAAAATTACAGAAAAATAAGGAGAAAATTACAGAAGAAAAAGGGATAGATGGGATCCGATTGAAGCTTGTGAAACATTTCAATTTATAGAACTTCAGAACCAAGAGTTGCCTCCCTCAAAACAGATGATCCGGACCGTCCAATTCATGTCAAAAGCACACGTCAACTCTTGCTTCCTTGCTTCAAACGCAGATCCTTCCACTTTCGTTCTCCTCTTGCTAATTTAGTGCTAGAAAAATCCTTCATGCCAAGAACAACCTGCTAATTCCTCTTCTTACTTTCCAATTCTCGTTTCTTGCCATTCGGTGCTGGTTTCTTTCCAAATCAGCCTCTTCCTCTCCAATTCGTTGCCATGCCAATTGTGCCATTATTGTTCTTGCATTTTCCTTCCTTTCTAATTTGGTCGTGCTTCCCAATTTGACTTCTCCTTAAGAATTCACGCACCTTCTTTCCAGCCAATTCATTGATTAAATTTCCCATTCGATCTCTTTCTTAATTCAGTCCTTAGCTTTCTTCCTTTTCGGTTTCCAAATCCGGCTTCTGAAGATCTCTTCACGCATGAACAACAATGTCCAATTCAAATTTTGGTTTCGTTTCATGCCAAAAATCAAACAATTTGAATTAGCCCGATTGGGCTGAATGTAATAACCTGAAAAATCATAGAGTAAAATAGTAATTTAATTTCATATAGTAATTAATATTAGGACTCTTAAAACCCTTAGTCACATAAAATTTCATTAAAACTTCTTAGGTCATTAAAACCGATTTGGACAGCCAGATTTACTTAGGAAGCAGAATAGGTTAGATAATCCAAATTAGTAATCAAATAAGAAACTAAAATGTTTTACCAAATTTAACCTTTCGATTTATGCACAATTATGTCTTAATCCATGTAATGATCTTACCTTTTGATTTGATTGTCAATCGGATTAAATCCGGCCATGCGATCACGCTTGATGCGATTGTTTGGGTCTTACTAGTATGTATGGTAGTTTAGCCCTTATGTGTTGAGGGAATGACAAAACTGTAAAATTTTGTCTTAGATGAGGTGTATGGTTGAGATTAGGGGTAGTTATAAAAGAATGGCTTGGATTTGGTAGTTAGAGTTGAAAGGCTAGGATTATAGTTGTTGAAAAGAAAAGAAAAGAATAGGATTTGAACATGTGGCATGTAGTTGGTTAGAATTGTATGGGGAGCATAAGAGTGGTTATAATTGGAGGGTTGAGATTGTAATGGGTAAGATGGAGGGCTAGGATAGAAGTGGTTATGCTTGGAGGGCTTAGATTGGAGACACTTGGCTAGGGTTGGTATGAATGAGAGAATCTCATGCATTCTCTCATTTGGGACTTGTTGGGTTGGAACATGAGAATGGCTTGGAGGCTTGAAGG
>JAUPMG010043180.1:0-14173 GCA_031762675.1 Pachysandra terminalis | reverse complement strand
AACAGAGATCCTCCATATAAGTGCATAATTGCCCGGTTTTAGCACATATTTCCTTTAACACCACCAAATCTGCAAAACACAGAAAATGCATTAACCCATACAATTAAGAACAACTAAATAGACTAAAATGCATAGGTAAGAGGCATAAAAATAGAACTATTAGATACTTATCAATTATACCAGACTCCGCTACTCTGCCACCACCTCCCGCGTCTTCGGCTCCGCCATCCTCTCCTCCAGAACAAATAGATTTTCACCTTCCGATTACTCTCGGGAAGGGTAAACGTTCTTGTACTACTTCCCATCCTATTTCTAACTTTGTCTCATATGATAATTTTTCTCCAATTTTCTCTTCCTTTATTGCATCTATGTCTGCCATTTCTATTCCTACGTCTGTTTCGGAGGCACTTGCACTTTCAGGTTGGAACCAAGCTATGCAAGATGAAATGATTGCTTTAAAGGACACTGGTACTTGGGACTTGGTCCCTCTTCAGCCGGGAAAGTCAGTGGTTGGGTGTCGTTGGGTGTATACAATTAAAGTTCATCCTGATGGCACACTGGATCAGTTAAAGGCAAGACTTGTTGCAAAAGGCTATACTCAAGTTTATGGCCTTGACTATTCAGAGACTTTTTCACCGGTGGCTAAGATTGCTTCTGTCCGTCTCTTCATCTCTTTGGCCACCACCTATCACTGGCCCTTGCATCAATTGGATGTTAAGATCGCATTTCTTAATGGCACTTTATTAGAGGAGGTTTACATGGAGCAACCACCCGGGTTTGTTGCTCAGGGGGAGTCGTCTAGTAGTTTGGTTTGCAAGCTAAGAAAATCTCTCTATGGCTTGAAATAGTCTCCTCGCCCTTGGTTTGGCAGGTTCAGTGATGTGATTGCAGAATTCGACCTTCAGAGATGTGGTGTTGACCATTCGATTTTCTATAGACATACTACAACGGGTAGGATTCTGCTAATTGTCTATGTTGATGATATTGTTATAACTGGTGACGATGCTAGGGGCATTCAGGAGTTCAAATCCTTCTTAGAAACTAAATTTCAAACCAAAGATTTGGGAAATCTTAGATACTTCTTGGGCATTGAAGTGGCTAGATCTAGTGAAGGGATCTGCTTATCTCAGAGAAAATATGTTCTAGACTTGTTGAATGAGATAGGAATGTTGGGGAGCAAGCCCTTAGATACCCTTATGGACCTAACTCCAAATTATTGCTAGATTAAGGGGAACTACTTGATGATCCAGGACAGTACAGGCGTCTAGTTAGGAAGCTTAATTACCTAACTGTCACCAGGCCTGATGTTGCCTTCGCAGTTAGTGTGGTTAGCCAATTTATGGATTGTCCTTGGACTACACATTGGGATGCAGTGATACGTACTCTAAGATATCTCAAGGGGGCTCCGGGCCGTGGTTTATTGTATAAGGATCATGGTCACGTACGTGTTGAAAGCTACACTAATGCAGATTGGGCTAGATCTCCTGGTGATAGGAGATCTACTACAGGCTATTGTGTTCTTGTTGGAGGTAATCTTGTGTCATGGAAGAGAAAGAAGCAAACAGTTGTTGCCAGATCTAGTGCTGAATCAGAGTACGGGGTGATGGCACATACTACTTGTGAGTTAGTATGGATGAAACACTTGCTAGTAGAACTTAGGTTTACTCAGTCTAATCCTATGAGCCTTTTTTGTGACAGCCAAGTAGTTGTTCATATTGCTTCTTATCCAGTGTTTCATGAGAGGACAAAACACATTGAGGTTGACTGTCACTTTGTCCGTGAGAAACTCCTACAGAAAGTGATTAATACAGTTCATGTAAAATATGCAGACCAATTAGCAGATTTGTTTACAAAAGCATTGGGTGGGACTCGTGTGAAATATATTTGTGACAAGCTGGGTGCATATGATATGTATGCTCCAGCTTGAGGGGGAGTGTCAAAGGGTAAATATGTAAAGTGTCTATATGGTTTTCCCACATTGGTTAAGTGTTAGAAATATAGTTTAAGTGCTAACCTATAAATAGGCACCTTGTATTCTTTATTCACAAGTAAGTTGAATATAATTATTCATTCTTCATATTTACAGTTTTGATTAGGGTTTGCACAAAACAGTATTTTCTTCTATGATCCGTGGGTGAGAAACTGAATTTTCTCTTTAATGTTCAATATTAAAACCTGTGAGGTTGAGGAAAATTAGATAAAGGTTCTCTCTCTATACACCTATTTACTTACAAATGGTTTAGTCTAAACTAGGGTTGTAATTGGGCTTGATCTGGGCTGAATTCACCATGATCCGAATTCAAATTCAATTAAAATTAAGAAGATCTAAATCCGATTAAAGATCCGAGACATCTTTCATATTAGTAAACAGATCCAAGTCTGATTATATTTATAGCATCCATATTCGAATCTGACTAAGATTTGTATCCAAATCCAATAATAAAAACGTTTAAGAATGAAACAATTAACAAATTATTTTAAATACAGTGCAAATAGATTGACAAAAATAAGTGGAGAATGCAGTTCAACTTAAATTAAAAACAAACAAATAAAAAACGAAGACAAAGGGGGCAAAAAATCCTACACATGTATGTTAATCTAATCGGATTTGGATCTTAATCAGGTAAAATATACTAAGTTCCAGATCCGATTATAAACAGTTCCAATTATTCAGATCTGAGGCTGACCCGATGAAAATCTAATCGGATAAAGATCCAATTATCAGATAAATTTAAATAAATTCGAGTTGCTCTCAGATCTTCATCCGACCCACTAGCATCCCTAGTCTAAACCTGCCTATCTATGCATTGGGTTTATTCATGGCGCTTAATCTGATACAATCAGATTCAGGTTCACAACTCAATATGAGAAAGATATGGTCACTCAACAACTCGTATAGAGTAAAAATTCCAGCCCAACCCACTTCAAAAGATTATACATCATTTAAGACCATAACCTATTTTCTGAAGAAAAGTATAGGTGTGAGATTTTCTAATGTAGCTTTAGGGTTTGATCTTGTTCTTGTGTGATTCTAATGCTTGATCCATAATTTGTACGTGATATGCTATGCTTATTTGTGATTATGCTTGATCCAAAACAAGGGCTGGAGATATTCGTAATACTAAAATCGAGAAAGAGATGCCTATCGACCTCATAACCTACTATCAACTGGGAGAGTCACCGAAAGAAAGATTCAAGAAAAGCATAAAAGCAACTACTAGGAGCATAAAAGAAACAGATAAAATCAAAGACATGCTTGCTGCTGGGTATAGGAGAGAGGATATTATAGCAACTTTGGAGCTTACGACCGGCAGTTGTGATCACCTCGGGTGGGTGGACCCTAGGTCGATCGGGTATGTATGGAGTCGCCACAATCCATTGAGTTTGGGTGTGAATGGTCACCCGATTTGATTGATTGATTACGAAATTGAACCGAAATTGTGAAATTAGGTCGGTCTAGCCAGACTCAGGTAAGGGGGTTTATTTGAGAGATCGGGAAGGTGTTAGGCACCCGTCCTCTCCCGGTTCAACCGGTTACCCGGTTCAAACTTATTTGGCCAAATTAAGAAAATCTTAAAGTGTTAAATACACATAGCAAAATGATTAAAATTATCAAAATGTTTAAACAAACAAATATGAAAAAATACAATTTAAACTGAAAACACCCTAAGAAATATCAGATAAAAGTCATACAACAAAAGAAAATTTTTATGTAATTTAAATTTATTTTTTACTTCAACATTAAAAATCTGTGAAATTAGGCTAATCAATAAAAATAATTTTACAAATACATCTCCAAAAATTTATTAAGGTTCAAAATATTTACTGGGAGTTATTTACATGAATTCCAGACTCCTGTAAACATTTCAAGTCCTAATTCTAGCTATTTTAAGTAAATCAAATATCATATATTATTAAAAACTGCAAAAATAGATTATCAGAGTTTGGAAATTGACTAAAATTCGCACAATGACATTTATTACATGATTCTAATTTTGACAAGCTAATACCTAAGCCTAATTTCTAAGGAAGTAAATATAATTCAAAATTGATAACTACAGATTATTCTAAAATTCTTTGAACAGGAAAAGGTCACACAGAACTATTTTTAATACATAAAAAGAAAATAATAAATAAAATTCATAAAATGATAATAAAAATAAAAATTACTTGTAGCAGCTAGTAGGTGGCAATTTGCTTCAGTTCGAACTCCTTGGCAAACCTTGACTTGAGAGATGACAGCAACAAATAAAGATTAAGCACTTTCTTTTTCTGATTTTCTCCAAACAGGGCCTTAAGTTCAAAATTTCTGGCTTGGGTGTTTTCTGGATGGGTTTGGGTTGGTTTGGTTTAAGGGTTTGGTTCAAGAGGGTTTAGATGGTTGGTTTGGGTTTGGCTGGTTCGGTTTAGGAGTTTGGGTTTAAGGAGTGTGGTTCTGGTTCAGGTTTCGTTCTGGTTCAGTCGTTCGGGCCACGTTGGGTTTGGCTGGTTTGGTTTAGGGGTTTGGTTCAAGGGGCTTTTGGGTTTGGTTGGGGGTCATTTTGCTATTTTGTCTTCTTTTTGTGGTGGGCTTTGTAAAGACAAGTTTCTTTTTCTTTTCTTTTTTTTACAAAGAAGATGACGGGAACAGGGGATACAGAAGAGGGGAAAGGAAGGGGAAGAAGAGGAAGAAGAAGAAGAAAGAGAGAAGGAAAGAGTGAACAGAGTGAGAGTGGGACGAGAGAGACGGAGAAAGAAAGGGAGTGACAGTACAAAGAGAGGGAGAAAGAGAAGAGGGGTGTTACAGAACAGAAGAGATAGTGCGAGTCGGGTGTTGTAGGAATGTGAGAGAGAGGGAAGTGTGGTTCTGCGTTGATGGAGGGAGAAGGAGATTGCAGTAGGGGAGGTGGTGGTTGCGAGCGGCAAGGTGGTGTACGGTAATGGGGTTTGCAGCGGGTGAGCAGAGCAACAGGAAATGGAAGTGTTGAAGCGACAAAATGAAAGAGTAGCGGAGACGTGCGGGGTCGTCTGGTTGATGCTATCGGTTGTGACGGTGCTGGCAAGGGTTGAGCGTCGGGGATTGAGCGTTGCGCCGTTAGTCGGTTGAAGAAGGGAAGAGCTTGCTTGGAGATTATTTTTCAGTTTGTGGGCTTCTTTTCTCCCCCCGTCCTCTCCCTCCCTTGCCTTCTTAAATAGAAGAGGAGGGAGAGAGTGAGAGAGAAGGAAAGTCCTAAACCAAAAAGGAAAGAGAGAAAAGAGAGAAGGAAGGAGGAAGAGAGAATATAGAGATCAGAAATGGGAAGAAAAAGAAAGGAAAGAGGGAGAGGGAATTAGGAATGAAAGGAAAAAGAAAAGAAAAAGAGAAAGGAAATGGAAGAGAGAAAGGAGGAAAGGAGAAAGGAAAGAAGAATCTCGCCACGTCACCTCATCACTATTGCCACGTGGCAAAAACTCAAATTTACCAAAATGCCCATCAATTCTCCAAACTCAGATTTTAACAATTTTACAGCCGTTTCGAAGCTTGTGAGGTGTAGAAATCGAATCTGAAGTTAAAAGATTGTTTTGACTTTCCAAAATTATCAGTTTTTATCAAACAGAGAATTGGGGGTAAAAAGGTCATTTTGATGATTTTTGGGATTTTCAGGAGAATCTACACACATAATAGAAGGGGTTTAAAGATAGTTGGGGAATTGCCATTTTCTCAAGCCAAGCCTTCAAGGAGCTGCAAAACACATAGAATTACATTTCAGTGCAAATTGGGGTGTCTACAGCAGCAAACGGAATCAAAATGTTAAAGGGTGTGAAGAAGGTGATGGTCGGTCCTTTACTAGTGTTGTGGCATCAGAAAAAGGTAGAGATCATAATGGGAGAAATGCAATGGCGTCACTCGTCAATCCATTCGTATTGAGAGGAAGGAAGTGAGTTTTGAAGGATTTAGGAACAATGGCAAAAAAAATGGATGACATTAATAGAGAGAAGTAGACGTTTTTCAAGTTGGATTGTGTAGCAGGGAGAGGAAATTGATTGGCTTGTGAGGAAGTTGGAGGGCATCTGCCAGAGACAACCTTCAACTGGTTTTTTGGGTTCTTCTAGGGTTGCTGGTAGAGTCCTGCTGCTGGAATTCAAATACCACCCAAGAGGAGAGTTCCTCAAAGTTACTTCTATTAGGAATGAAGTGAGACATTGCATGCTCTTTTTACCAAAGGAAAATTAGAGGTTGGGGTGGACATATCTATTAGCAATGTGCAAGGAGATCTTCAGAGATTACAACATTACGGATCTGAATATGGTTGTAGCGCCTGACATGGTTAAGTCGAAGAGTAAAATTAATTTTCAAAACTTTCGTGATCTGGTTGCGAGGAATGTGGCTATAGGCGGAATCTCTAATATGGGGTGCAATATCCCATGTGTTGCTGTTTGTCCTTCTTCTACAAAATGGAAATTTGCAATCAGTTGCTCGGCTCTTTCCCCTTGTGGTAACTAGGAAGGGGTGTTTAATATTTTAAAGCTAGTAATATTAAAGCTGAGGATTTGTAGTTATTAATCAGAAGAAAGCTATTCTATCTTAGGAAGATGCTTGATACTTTGCAAATTTACGGATTATCAAGGCTGGAAGAGGCTTAGAGATATCATTAAACCGACGGCATCTTGGCGAAGGCTCATCGGCTGGTCCATTGGCACATGAGGGGATCTGGATGGTGGTTGAAGGGATCCCTGCACACCTACTAGCAGTGGAAACGCGGAAAATTATTGCAGAGTGTGGCGGTTTATCTGATGTTGGGGAAGTGGATCTAAAGGAAAACAAGATGGGCAGAGCAGAGATTAAAGTTAATGAACATCTCTTCAGGAATATTCCAAGAAGAATGATGGTGTGGGATAGATCTAGTAGCTTTAAAATATTCATCTTTTTCCCTTGGAAAATTCCGACGAGCGTTGGTATTTTTCTGACGAATACAAACGACGAAGACAAACAGGATAGCGGGAACAGTCCCAAGTCCCAATCGACACGTGGCTTGAGGCAGGTGGGGGACGGGTTGAGCGTGGAGGACAACGTTTCAGAGAGTGGGTCCACATCGTTTAATGGTGGTGTTGACTAGGATTTGAATTTAAATTTGAACTCACATCAGGCTGGAGTCAAGTAGCATGGGCCTGGGTCTAATAGGGTTTGTTTGGAACCAAAAGTTGGTCCAAATGATGGGCAGATAAGACGCAAAGAGGGAGCAATCCCTTCGGAAAACCCAGAACTAAGTAGAGGCCCACTAGAAGAAGTTAGAATTAAGCCCGTGAAGAGATATGGATCCAACTCAGGAAATAATCATGAGGACTCTTCCTTCTCGCAAGGGCAAGGCTGGAAAACGGCAAGAGAACACAAAAGTTACAGAGTTTCAAAAGGTGTCAAAAATGGAGAAGATACAGGAAAGCGGTTCGAGGGAATCTGTACAATGGTGAAAGAAGAGGTAAAGAAATTTTTTGAGAAGTTAGATCTCAATCTAGTAGTGGAGGAGTAGATCCAGCAGGAATTTTCATCATCGTCAGCCCAAGCGTCCTCGACAGTCGGTGAATCAAAGATGACATTAACGCCTGTTAGGGGGGCTGTCCCTAGCCTCATTGGACTTTCCCTATCTTCAACCCCTATGTCAAATGTCGATCTGTTAGGTGGTTTGGAGGGGCCAGACGTTGGTGATATGCGTGTAGATACTGTGGTCGAACATCCTTCGATAATGGTAGATGATTTGAACCAGAACATGGGACGAGTAGAACCAGAAAAAGTGGTTGAAAAGGTGAAGATTGATGACGATGAAGCAACAGTGATCTTATTTGGGGAATATGAGAAGGGGAAGTATCAGTTAGGCGAGGTAAGGGCGGAGGGTAAGAAAACAAAGCGAAAGATGGAGGATAATATTTCGGTCATTGACGAAGCGGACCAAACACAGAAAGGCAATAATTGGGGGGATAATGTTCAACCAAATTCAGAGCAAGATGGACACAGTGCTAATTTGTACAGGGAAGGGTTAGAGTCATCTTCTTCTCATTAAGCAACCCTTGGCTTTCCAAAGTCTGCTTTTCCGTCTCCTCCGCAGTCATGTGTTCATTAGAAAAAATCCATACATAAGGATCATGTCTTATCCAGAGTGCCCAAGTAAGCTGATTAATATTACTAGTCAATTTATTGATTTCTCACCCAGATTCAATGGAAATGTCTTACTGCAGAATGGTAGCTATAGGGAATTCTCTACCTATGATTCTCTAGACCCACTTTCCATATTAAAGGGTGAAGGTTTGGCGACAGGGCGACGGATGTTATCCAGAAAAGAGAGCAGCCTAATGATTTGGGTGCGGATGAAAATGATGAAGGAAGGGACAGATACAAGAAGAGTGAGTGGGAAGGAGTCTTAAAATTAGTAGAAGAGTTTCAGATTGAAGTTAAAGGGGCTTTTGGAGAACATATCCCCATAGCTGACGCTATTCAAGAGTTTAGAGAAAGAAAAGAAATGAATGGGGAGGGTTTCAAAGAGTCCGAGAATAGGAATTCTCAGTGCAATTTGCAATACAAAAGGAAAAAAAGGGTAGAGGAATGGAGGGAGGAGAGATGGAAAGGGTTCTCCGATGAAGATCTCAAATTGGAATGTTAGAGGCCTTGGGAGTAATGAGAAAAGGAGAGCAGTTAAGGACTTATGGATAAGGATCAAGACGGACATTATGGTATTCAAGAAACAAAAAAGAATATTATTTCGAAGAGGGTAAATAGGCAATTAGGGGGCTCAAAAAATAAAGCGTGGGTGTTTTTAACTTCGGTGGGAAGATCAGAAGAGATCTGTATCTTTTTGGATATCGCAAAGATGTGTGGATTGGTAGATTTTCGGTGTCAATCAAGTTCCTAAATGTGGAAGAAGCTTTTGAATGGATTTTAACTAGTGTCTATGGGCCAAATAAGCCTAAAGTGAGAGAAGCCTTTGGGAGGAATTGAATAGAGTTAGAGGTATATGGAGGGATCCTTGGTGTCTAGTAGAGGATTTCAACGTTATCAGATTTACTCATGAAAAGACAGGTAGAAATAGGGTAACAAAGAATATGAGGGGGTTTGCGGAATCTTTTAATGATAAGGAGCTGATTGATTTTCCGTTAATAGGAGGAAGATATACATGGCCTAATCTTCAGGAGACCTTGGTGTGCTAAAGCCTGGATAGGACTCTTGTCTCTATTGATTGGGAGGAACATTTCCCTGAGACCTCCCAAAGAGTCCTCCCTAGACCAGTTTTTGATCATTCCCCTATCCTAATCTCTGCGGATCAGGTGTTGAAAGGTGGCCCTCCTCCTTTCAGGTTTGACAACATGTGGCTCCTCCACCCAAAATTCATACAAGAGGTAAAAGAATGATGGAATAAGAAGGAAGAGGTGTCAGAGTGGGAAGGGTTCAATTTTTTGAAGAATCTAAGAAGCATCAAGGAAAAGATTAAAAAATGGAATAAAGAGGTGATTGGATGGGTTCTGGAAAAGAAAAATCAGATTTTAGATGAAATTCAGGAAATTGATAGAGAAGAGGAAAATAAGGTGCTTGACCAAAGTGAGAGAGAGTCCAGGAGGAGTCTAAAACTAGAGCTTGAGGAATTATTGAGAAAAGAGGAAGTATACTGGAGACAAAAGTCTAAAGTGTAATGGCTTAAAGAAGGGGATGGTATCACAAAATTCTTTCACAAGATGGCTAATTTTAGAAGAAATAAGAATGATTTGATTTCATTGGAAATTAATGGGAGATTGTCTGATGACCTAAAAAAAATTAAAGGGGAGATCTCAGACTTTTTTCCAAACTGTACAGATCTGAACAATCTTTCAACTTTGATTTATCATTTATGGATGGTCCTAAAATGAATGAGAAAATTTCTGTAGAAATTGTTAAGGAATTTGAGGTAGAAGAGGTAAAAAAGGTAGTGTGGGAAATGGACAGAAATAAAGCCCCTGGGTCAGATGGCTTCTCAATGGCATTTTTTCAGGAGTGTTGGTACATTATCAAAGAGGATTTGATGAAGGTTTTCAAAGATTTTCATAATAGTGGGATCATTAACAAAGCCATGAATGCAACAATCCTAGTATTGATTCCTAAGATAAAAGGGGTGTCAAAAGTTAAAGATTTGAGGCCCATTAGCTTGGTCACGAGCGTGTATAAGATCATTGCTAAAGCGTTGGAAAATAGGATGAAAGGAGTGATAGGAGCATTAGTGTCTAAATATCAGAGTGCTTTCATTCATTGGAGGCAAATTACAGACAACATTTTGATTGCTAACGATTGCATTGAGGAAAATAAAAGGAGAGGGAAACCGGGATTTGCTGTCAAAGTTGATTTGGAAAAAGCCTATGATCAGGTTGAGTGGGAATGTGTTGATTCGTTCCTTAGGTGGAAAGGATTCCCAGAAAAAATATGCAATAGGATTAGAGGTTATTTGAGGAATGTTATGTCTAAATAAGGGCATCTCAAGATTAGTACCATCGTCTAGGGGTCTACGTCAAGGGAATCCACTATCTCCATTCTTGTTTACACTAGTTAGTGATGTTCGTAGCTGTTTCCTTATTAGTGCGGAGAGGATGGGGAGGATCAAAGGTTTTGAGGTAGGAAGAGAGAAGATGCACTTGTCCCATTTGTAATTTGCAGATGATACAACCTTTTTCCTTGATGTGTCTAAAGACACTTTTTTTGGACAAAGTGCATTCTTAGATGCTTTGAAATGATTTCGGGGCTCATAGTCAATTTAGAAAAAAGTAGCCTTTCGGAATCAATGTGGAAGAAGAGATCCATAAAGAATGTGCACAAATAATGGGGTGTGGGTTGTGGGAGTGGCCTATGATTTACTTGGCAATGACAGTTAATGGGAGTCATTGTGGGGTTCAAATGTGTAATCCAGTCATGGAGAAGATGGAAAAAAAATTGAGTGTTTGGAGAAGGAATTATCTCTCTTTAAGTGGGAGGATCATCCTCATCCACGCGTCTCTTGGTAACCTTCCAACCTACTATATGTCGATATTTAAAATGCCCAAAGCTGTGAGTGATAAAATTGAAATACGTCAGAGAGATTTTTCATGGTGTGGAGGTGGGGGAGAGAGAAGGGAGGGGAAGAAGAAGGACCATTTAGTTAAGTAGTCTGATGTTTGGAAACCTAAGGAATTTGGAAGACTCTTTCGGGGTAACATCCTGTAAAAAAACGAAGCTCTTTTGGGAAAGTGACTCTAGAGATTCAGTGTTTAGAGAGAGGCCTTGCGGAGGTTGTTAATGTCATAGGGATTCCCCAGACATTATCCCATTGTTTGTCAACTGTGACTAAGTCCTTGAGTGTCTATAAGTGTCCTACATTGAAGATCAAGACATGCAGTATCAAGGAAGACCGAAGCTTCAATAACGATCATCCGAAGAAAGGTCCCCTGTTCAAGGTATATCACACACACGTGCACTAGACAGACCCTAGGAACACAACATTCATTTTATATCATGTTGTTTCAAGGGTTGATGAGCTCTTTACCAGTTAAGGGGCACACCGCGGTCTTTGGTCATCTGGACTCTATCTGGACAACCAAAGATTGCCCACGAATGGTTGATACCATTTGTGGATTGACCTTGAGGAAGTAAAGCCTTATAAAGACTTATTAGGCATTTCCTCGGGTCTGTGCCGATAACCTTCAGACCAAGAATTTGCTCTGAGTGGTCTGTGGGCACCAATTGATCACCAACCAGTCGGTCGCCCTCCGGATGCTCATTGACAGCTTTCTGTTTTGGGTCCCTGTAGGGGTCCGGTCAAAAATATAGCCGTTGGGGGTGCTCCGGTCGAACGGACATCGCGGGATTTCAGTTCTATAAATAGAACCGAGAATCCATTGCTTTGTCAACTTGTGGAAAACACTTTCTCCACCAAGGAAGCTTCATAGCACATCCCAGAACCCCAAGTTGCCAATTGAGAGTCCTTTAAGCCTTATTCATCATTCTAGGAGTCTTGACTCCATCTTAGGCTAGAGAATCTCATCTATCACCACTTCTTCCTATGCTTCATTGCATTTGACATTCATGTCAATCTTTTGAAGAAGTTGGTTTGAGAACAAGACCCTCCCCATTAGTGTGTGGACACACAGTAAGATCATTACACTCACACATCAATGAGTAGTAACGACCTCGTTTCCAACTGAGCTTACAGTCACATCACCAAAACGGAAAGGAGGATCGTGGAACGTGAAGCAAGAAGATGGGACTTCGTGCTCACTCAACAAACTAAGTTCAAATTGGTGTACTCCTTTGAAGTAGTTCCTTATTGTTTTTAAATTAGTACAAAAACTGTATCGGTTCAAGGTTGCCAGTAAAACCTTATGTTTGTAGGTGTGCATGGAAACCTTCAGTTAGGTTCTAGGAGTCCTGAAATTCCGAGTGGTTCGAGGTGCCTAGATAAGCCTCAAAGTTGTGTTTGGAGGTAGCATGAATAACCTCAGTTTTGGTTGCGGAAGACCTATAAATCCTCTACGGTTTTGTGGGTGGCCCATATTTTTCAAAACCCCATAGTGATTTCTTTGAGAACCGCGAGGGTTGCTTAAGGACGTAGATGTAGGTCGATGGACCAAACTACGATAAATCTCTTGTGTTGAATGGTTTGCTTGTGTATTTATTTTCCATATCTTATATGCATTTTCATTACACAGGAGAGCTATTATTTGCATTATACTCTGATTTCTATTCAAACAATAGCATAACCGAATAGAATTTTATTAAGGCCAATAAATTCCGCATATTAGCTAAAACCTATTCACCCCCCCCCCCCCCTCTCTAGGTTCATCACTGCGCCCACATTTTCAGAGATCCCTCATTGCAAGTAAGTACGAAATTCACGAAAACGGATGGGATTTCAATCATAAGGCTTTTATTTGTTCGGCTAGCCCTTGGAAAGCTTTTTTCTGGATTATTTCATATCTTCCAAAAGTGTGTGAGATTTTCGGTTGGATCTAGGTCGTCGGTTAGGTTCTGGTTGGATCATTGGGTGGGGGATTTCATTTTGGCTTCTATATTCCCTAGAACTTTCTGTATCTCTATTCATAAGGAGTCTAGTGTTTCCGAGGTGTTAAGTTGGTCTGTTTCCGGTCTTTCTTGGAATTTTCCTTTCTTTCGGGACCTTAGGTTGATTAGTATAGATGAGTTAGCGTCCTTGTTTGATCTCTTGAAAAATGTAGTCATTGATAGTAATAGCTCGAACTCGAGAGTTTGATGTCCTGATCCCAGTGGGTGCTTTTCTACAAAGTCCTTCCGTTTTGTTTTAATTTCTGAACAGGTTCTAGTTCATCCTCCTTTCCCTACTTCCTTGATGTGGAAAGCCAAGGTTCCTCTCAATGTCAAAGCTTTCACTTGGACGACTTTCTTGTATAAAATTAACATTGTAGATATGTTCCAAAGGAGGAGGCCTTACATGCTTTTGTCCCCTCAAGTTTGTTTGATGTGTTTAACGACCGGGGAATTAGTTGATCATCTATTTATTAAGTGTTGGTGGGAGAGACGGATTTGGGAGCATTTTATTAGAAGGGCAGAAGTTGATTGGCTGATGCCTTGCTCTGTTTATTTGATGTTGGATCAGTGGTGCTTTCCATCTCTTAGGAAGCGGGGCCAGGTTCTATATAGTTTGGTGTTCTTTATGGTCTTATGGGGCATCTGGAAGGAAAGAAATTGTAGAATCTTTGAAGAAAAAAGGAGTAGCTTAGGGACTTGGATTGATTCTATTGAGTATGGCTTCCTTTTGGCCATAAAAAGCATACATCAAACCATAAAATCATACAAATCCTAAAAAAAGAAAAAGAAAAACAAATTCTTAAATTGGCCAAATAAAATTGAACCGTGGCTCAAACCCGCAATTCCCCAGCAGAGTCGCCAGTTGTGATCACGCCAAGGTCGGGTGGACCCTAGGTCGATCGGGTTCAAATGGAGTCGCCACCATCCATTGAGTTTGGGTGTGAATGGTCATCCGGTTTGATTGATTGATTACGAAATTGAACCGAAATTGTGAAAATAGGTCGGTCTAACCAGATTCGGGTAAGGGGGTTTATTTGAGAGATCAGGAAAGTTTTAGGCACCCGTCCTCTCCCGGTTCAACCGGTTGCCTGGTTCAAAGTTATTTGGCCAAATTAAGAAAATCTTAAAGTGTTAAATACACATAGAAAAATGATTAAAATTATTAAA
>JAUPMG010043159.1:0-14174 GCA_031762675.1 Pachysandra terminalis | reverse complement strand
GGTTTACTCATTCTGGCTTCCAGCTTATGCCTGTTATTTAACATTTTTCAGGTTCAGGAGCTTAGATGCAAAGAGAGAGACCAGAATGGGTAGCGCACTCTGATAGATTATGTAATTTAGTCTAGACACAGACTTTATTTACCTAGAATTCGTAGATTTTTTGTTCAAAGTGTATTTAGTTACTTATATCTTACTAGAACTGTTAGAAATTCCACTCATGATATGATTACTGTTAGTTACACTTGTAGAAATACGGGGCGAAGGTCGCATTTAAACTGGAAAACCTACAAAATCAGGAATTTCCGGTTTGGGTCGTGACAGATTGTTTCCAATGTGTTGTATTAATGGTTATGGCTCAGAAGATGGTATTTTGTTTTTGCTCACTAGAGTGTGATATATCATAGAATGAGGATGGTACAATTGAGATAAAGGGAGGTCAATTCAGTGGTAATTGTGTTAACGAGTCATCAGCATTTGACCATTTTTGTCAAATTGTTTGTCATAAAGTTAAAGCTAACCTGAGTATAGCAATTTTAAAGTACTTGACTCGTTATGATAGAAAACGACTTATGAAGTTGGATACGCAAACTGATGTGGTTGATTTAGTGGATTTTAGTAACGACACTGCTGATGTGTTCGTCTTCACAAATGAGGATAGCGATGCAGCCGGTGTCCTCTCAAATAAGTAGTGACATGTGTATTCACACATATTCTTATTATATTTAAATGTAATTGATATATTCTTAATAGATATATAATTTTATTTTTTCTTAGGTGCCTTGCTCAAATCTCCCCTTCACCTTCTATCTCTACTCTGCTCAGTATTTACAATCATGGACCTTCCAGGTGGTATAATATTTTTGAGGGGGTTGGACAAGTGTTTGATAACGTTGATGCCTTTAGAGATGCCTTACGTAGGGTCTCTATTGCACATAACTTTCAATACAAACTAATCAAGAATGATAATCAACGGGTGAGGGTACATTGTGCTGCTCCGGATTGTCTTTGGTTGTTGTACGCAAGTGTGGTTGGTCAAACCGAAATATTTAGTGCATACAAGTTTGAGGCTATATATAAACATACTGTGAATGATGAGACCATGTTGACGCTTCAAACATCAAAGCAATGGATTAGTAACGTAATAGAGGAAAGGGTTTGTGAGATCCCTAAGTATCTTGTGAGAGAAATCATCAATGAGTTGAGACGTGAGCATGTCGTAAACATTAGCTATTCATAGGCATGGAGGGGTAAAGAGAAAGCCAGGGAAGTTATTGATGGGAGTCGCATTGAGATCACGTGGGAGCTTACTATATTTCATATTGCCATACATCGTTGCATTTTCATTTGCATTGCATATCTTTGTTGATATTAGTGTGAGAGCCTCGTGTATGAAACACTTGGCCTAATTTTCATATGGATTTAGGCATGCAGATATTATGATGTGGACCCTGGATTGAATACCTTAGAGGTTGGGAGAGAACTGTACATTGTGTGATATCTGTTGATTTACACTATCACCTTATGCACAGATGCATATTTGAGCACATCAGAGATATTATCATATCAAGTATATATATTATTTGTTTTCTCATGATGTTGGGGTATGAGCAAATACCTTGCATTGAAGGATTACTCATTCTGGCTTCCAGCTTATGTTTGTTGATTTATATTTTTTAGGTCTTGGAGCTTGGTCACACAGAGAGAGCCTGGGTTTGGGTATAGTTAACCTGAGATTTAGTTGTAGAATTGTATTAGATTTAGACTCTCTTTTAATAATCTTGTAATAGATTAGTTCTTTTATTTCAGTTACTTATATTTTACTAGAATACTTAATTCTTCCGCTTATGTTTTAATTACTGTTTGCCACTCTCATAGAGATATGGGGTGAGAGTTACGATTTAAGCCTGAAAATCTCAAAATTGAGAATTTCTGGTTTGGGTCGTGGCAGATTAGGCCATGTGCTGATACTTAGAAGAGAAGAGTTGCAATTGTTCAAATACATGGAAAAACATGAAACAAATAATATTATCTCAACCTTAGTAGACGAAACTTTCATTGCGACACTTCATTCTTATGTCAATATCATTCTTAAATGTCCGCTCTATAAAATATTGTTGGATAATGAGTATAATAATCAGAATTTAAGACTACAAACCAATTTTAAGAATTGAATACTTTACAACCCCACTATAAGATATAAGTGCTTGACTAGATAGTATGATTACCTCTATTATATTCAACAAGCTGTTGAAATAGGCAAGATACTCATGGTTTTTATTTGTTGACTCAATCCTGTTTCTAACCTCATCTTCCTGAAGAAAGAAAATGAATAGATAGATAATTTAGGATTTTATTACTTACAAGCCATATAGTAAATCTAGAAGAATAAGCTTGGGTTACCATTTACCTTGGCATCCGCTTATTTATTAACTCGATTTTCATTTTCGGCTTCACAAATATTATTACCACTAGTAATGTGCAGATACAAAACTTGTAGTGAGTGTAAAAATATATTTCAGATCTTCTAACTTATTACCAAAAATTGAATTATAAGAAAAGTAAAATTAAGCAATTTAAATCTTGTAGAAATAGTAGGCAACCACCAACGGACCGATGATCACCAAGAGCATAAATCTGTCTAACCAACCATTGAAGCACAAGTTTTGCCCAATTATACGTGCCAATGTCTTCAAGGTTAGTTACAAAATGAATTAATTTAGGGCTCACATATGGTTTCGAAGTTGGGCATAATAATACACCCAAAGTAAACAAAATGAAGGATCTTTTGAAATCCACATCCACAATATCAATTTAGAGTCGGTCCTTTAAGGTGGTATTGGGGATTCCACTTACCGTGGCATGGTAAGAATAGCGAATATCATCGAAGACGTGTTTGTCGCTAGATGTTGGAACATTCTCTCCACTCGCTGATAACCCCATTTCTTGCTTTACTATCTTTGGTGTCACGTTGACATCTATTTCTTTGATGTTTATGACACATCTCTCTATGTCAAATACGGTTACCATATTCTCTTAGAGAGCTCGTTAGGTTCACTTTTGCGAGAGATATGAGACGTTCAAATCCAAGCTCCCCAATACAATACCTCTGCTCAGGGAAGAGCCTTTCTATCAACTTTTGGAAACGTATCGACAAGCAATCCGTACGGAATACCTGGAAGGGAAACATCACTCAGTTTGTCTTTCCAATATATTGAAAAATCATATGCATTTCATATTCTAAATAAATATTACATCCCTTCTCGGCTTTTCTAAATGTCCACTCCCTTACAGTATGCATCCCAATTTTTATGTGATATTTCAATATATTTATTCTTCTTGTTATCTGGGAGTGCATTACATTCATCCCTTGTCAATAATTGAGACTAAAATAACAAGCATGTGGCTGATTCAACATTTTATTAAAGATATGCGTAAATTAAAAAATATATATATATATATATATATATAAGTGTTGACATACCGATTTATTTCTAGTAACATCCTTCTATGCACTCTTTTAGTTTCGGCTATAGTCCATCCTATAAAAGTGAATAAATAGTTAGTAGGATTGGAAAGGATAACGTATTTGGTACTTAGAAGGTAATGATATTGGTCTTCCCAAAAAAGGATATACTAACCAATACAACAACCATGCTGATGGTGGGCACCTAGGAATAGGCTGACTAGATGAGGCAGTTTCATATCCGCTCTTACTTTTTTTTTTTCTGCACAAACATAACATTTATAAATAGGTCAGATTAAACCATGTCATGCATGAATAAACAAATTCCATATATATTAATCATAATAGGTACATAACATACCTATTCTTCGATCCCTGATTAGTTCAGGATCTTTTCTGTAAGATTCGATCCACCATTTTGTTTTCTCCGATAGAATGTAGGCTTAAAATTAACAAAAAAAATAAAACATGAGAGTGAGTATTAAAACACTTTAAAACAAAAACTAAGATGATATAAAACTAGCCTTTAACGAAATTAAATGTGGTGGTGGTGGTGGTGGGGTTGCAAATGTTCTATCTGGATTACATGATTCAAATGATTGTAAACAAGCAACTGTTCGTTCCTTCCATATATTGATTTCTTTATGAAAGTTATAGGCAAAGTCTACCAATTAACTTATATATGAATGTTTGCACCAGAAATATGTTATACATGTTTTTTTTTGCTAACTTGAGGGAGCAAACAGGAACCAGGATACATCAAAGGTTTTGCTCTAACTTAACCTGAATGATTGTTTTCCTCTAAAGTTGTTTGCTGATTGGGAATGAGTTATGTTAGACTACCAGATGTAATCACATACACTTTTAGGAATTCCTAAACCTACCTTAACATATCCACAAGTCCCAACCTTCTCACCAAGCCTTACTAACCAGGTAGATATATATACAACTCATATTTTAGAGAAATGCCTTACCTTTCCCCCCTCCTGACTATCCCTTGTTATGATAGTCACCTCTCTTTCATCAAATTGTCCAACAGATTCCCATTTCCAAGAGTTTTTTCCTCTAATATTCTTTTATTTTCAATAGTTAACTAGAAAAAAAAATAATTTATTAGGAGGGAGAAAGAGATGATACAAAAGGAACAAACAAAAAACACATGAAGGTTTAGATTTTAAGAGAAATTCAAAAACAAAGAGACTAGTGGAAACTTCACTCAAAAATATGCCAACCTAGAGGCTCGGGGGGGAGATGCTGTAAGCTGATACTAGAAAATTTTAGAAATCCAAAAGGACACAGGCTTAAACCAACAAAAAGAATACCAAAATTAGCACAAACATAAAGCAATAATGATACAAAACACAGGGATTACAGATGACAGATGATAGTCATTCTGCAAGAAACCATAAACTAAATGAATTATGTATCAAATGGCATGAATTTTACCTTTAATTCTTAAACAAGAAGCAACTAATAAGTAAAATCACCACCTAAAAATCTAAACAAGCTTTCAGAAGTCGAAATACTTGTCAATTATAAATCATATCTAAGGCAAATTCTACTTGGGGGAAATAAGAAAAATCAAAGAATAACCTAATGAAAGCCCCTAATTATAACCATTGAAACCAAAGAACTTCATAATATCAAGATTAACACATTAATGATGTAGAAAAACAAAAACCTATCTATTGAAAAACTTCTCAAAAAAACCTCTAATTCATGATCAAATTAAAAGGAAAATACACATATACATAAAATCATAAAGACTCAAATCAATTCAACTATCAAATTTTAATCAAGAATCATAGGCATACATGAAAATAAGAAAATTTTAAGAGAATGCTTACCTGATATTTTCAAAAATCTTAAAAGAGATCAAGTTAGGGTTTTGGAATTGTTCATACTATACCTAAATTATGACCTTAATCTGCCAAACCCCACGAGTATACACCACAATATGTGAATCGGTGGATAACCTTCCCGTCGCCACAGGGTTCTTCCTGGCCTCCGAAATGGAGAGAGAGAGAGAGAGAGAGAGAGAGAGAGAGAGAGAGAGAGATAACTTTCACCACAAAAAAATGGAGACAAAGAACGGAGAGGGAGAGGGAAATGCTCGAATGGAGAGAGAGAGAGAGAGAGAGAGAGAGAGAGAGAGAGAGAGAGAGTTGTTCGGATGGAGACAAGGAACAAAGAATGAGAGGGAGAGGGAGAGGGTGCTGCTACAATGGAGAGAGAGAGAGAGAGAGAGGAAAAATGGTAAGAGCAGATAGCCCAATAAAAAATCGCCACGTGTCAGGATTATGACTGACATATAGCAAGATCTCCACTGATACCTAGGGATATAACCGTTGGAAACTTCTTAAGGAAGAACCCCGATCGGTTCGAAGAACTGGTTCAAGGAATATATAACCAAGACATAGATATAAGGAGAAGGTAGTGTGCTACCTTGATGACCCTTTATCACATAAATCATAGGATGATCAACACTAAAATATGTAATGAAGGTAATATCAACAGGTACTTCACAGCAATACTACCTTTGTCTAGAGCGACATTCAACGATGTTGAAGGCGATACTACCTCCATCTAGAGCGAGGCTCAACGACGTTGAAGGTGATACTACGTCCGTCTAGAGCGATGCTCAACGACGTTGAAGACAATACTACCTCCGTTTAGAGCAAGGTTCAACGACGTTGAAGGTGATACTACCTCTGTTTAGAGCGATGCTCAACGCCGTTGAAGGCGATAACTACCTTCGTCTAGAGCAAGCCTCAACGATGTTAAAGGCGATGAATACCTCCGTCTAGAGCGAGGCTCAATGACATTGAAGGCGATACCACCTCCATTTAGAGCGAGGTTCAACGACGTTGAAGGTGATACTACTTCCGTATAGAGCGAGGCTCAACAACGTTGAAGGCGATGCTACCTCCATCTAGAGCGAGGCTCAACGAAGTTGAAGGCTATACTTCCTCCTTGTAGAGCGAGGCTCAACGACGTTGAAGATCAGACAGTATTGAAAGTGCTAAGGTTCAAGGACCTTGAAGGTACTAAGACTAATAGCCTCGATGATGGCAAGACTAGACAGTCTCGAGGACGCTAAGGCTAAATAATTTTCATCACTACTTATATTTATTGATTGCCAACGCCCATATCGAAGCGTCATGAGCATGACATATAGGGGGATTCGTCAATCTTTTGACATGTCATGAACTGCATGCCGTGTCATTGTTTTCAGTGGCAAACTTGTAATTCATCAAAACGGTTTGTGATTGGTCCACCTAAAAGACTACATAATGCATACTACCCCATGTAAATATTTTAACTACCATTAGAAACGGTGATTAGGAATTCTAACTGCAGTTAACTTTCTTCCAAAAACTATAAATAGAGACTCACTTTCTTTGAAACGAAAGAGGAAAAAAGGGAGGAGAAATCACGAAGGGGGAGAACTTTGCCAAAATTACCAAACCTTGAACCACATCTGACTTAATTCCTATTTGAATATGTAGGCAGCCTACAAAAGATTCAATCATAATCTCAATTGAAGTACTAAAAATTTTAAATGAAAATAAAAAATTATTTTTCTCGTGGAGAAAGTGTTATTTCAAAAGGTGAAGGGACCTCCAAAGAGGTCTCCATAAATTAGTTTTCAGAAACCTAGCTTTTTACAGCCAACCTTTGTACAGCCTAGCTTTTTCAAAAGGTTGTTCACCCACCATGGATTCTCCGTCGCGTATCGGTTGCAAAGACGTTTTCAACGTTGCCAACGTGGGATTTATTGTCACCTTTGATTGGTGGTATTGAGTAGTAACTACTAACCACTTAGGTGAGCTTCTTTATGCGTTAACTTTTCCTATAAATAAAGACGAGACCCCTAGGCTAGGACAAATAAGTCCCATCTCTTTCAGTATCTAGCTGTGACAAGAAGAAGGCTTGTGGGATTGAGGTTGCACCATCCATGGCAAAAGAGTTGAGATATGTGCAGTCTTGGATTGAGGTTGCACCATCCCTTTTCATTTCTCCTCAAAAGCCTTCAAATTCTCCCACATTGGAGACCATCGTTGAGGAAGAAGGATCGGCCGACTTCCAAGATGATTCACGACAATAGCCTCAGTCTCTCTCTCTCTCTCTCTCTCTTCGTTTTCAATAAAGGGTTGTGATTGTGAGTGGTGGAAAATTTCAATTGTACCGGAAAATATCGATAAGGGAGGCCAAGGCATCAGAAGCCAAAGGCTACTGGATCAATGCTTGCCACTCCCCAATTATATTGTGAATCTGTAATTTAATCTTGTTTTCATTTGACTCTCTCTCTCTCTCTTAGAACAAGCTTTGTTTCATGTTTGCAACTCTGCTGTGGATGATTATGGCTTCAAGCAAGATCAGTAGCAGGTTTACACTACTGCAACTTGAAAATGAAGGTTGAAGATGTATACTGATATGGGACCTACTAATAACACTAACATCAACCTTTTAAACGATAATAAACTAGAAAAAACAAATCGCAGCAACTGTGAAAGGAGCAAAAGTTGCAACTTGAGAGAACCCAAGTTGTTTGAAGCCCAGCATGATCCAAAATTTCAAGCAAGGGAACCTGGGAAAAAAACCTAAAGAAGCTCATCTTAACAGAGTAACAAACAAGCGTGTGCCAAGAAGCCCATCACTGGTGTAACCTGAAACATGTGAATGAGATCCATCCTTTGAGCCATAATAAGCAGTAAATCTGTGAATCGGTTTTGTTTGAATAAAAAATTCAAACGTCAATCGTCAAGTGAACATTTTTCTGTGCTCTTGAAGCAGATCTGTCTACAGTGAACAATCAAACTGAAGGAATAAAATTTACTTGTTTTTTCTAGGGATATCACGAATTGTAAGGTTTTTCCTGTATTTACACATTCTATATATATAGAGAATTTACAACACCAGCACAATCCTGGTTGACACCAATAATAGATGTGGTTCGAGTAAATTTTTGTTACATCTGTACATTTTGACTCACACCAAAAGGTTTTCATGGGCAATCTGAGCTGCAAGAAGGCAAGAGCATTGGTTCAGTGTTGCTCTTGGTACCAGAGATGCCATAAGTAGGGATCTGCCATTAACAATCAACCTGGAAGATTTATGCTATTTGTAAGTTGCTAGGTCTTGCTATTAGAAAGTGTAGGCAGTAATAAGTTTCAAACTTAAAAAAGAGCTTGACATTTAACAAAGCAGAATGATTAAGCAGGACAAATTACATGGTATAAATTCAGACATATTTGATTAACTCGGAACGGTGTTAATACTAAAAACAGCACTGGAAATCCATGTGATATAGTCGGAAAAGCTATTAGACTATTCACCTAAAAAGTAAGATAACTGCTCCTTGGGCAATGTGGAGGAAAATCTATGGCTGAGGGAAAAGTTCTGGAAAAAATCAAAAGGAAAAGATAGCTATAAACAAAATGAAATTTCATAATATAACATAATTTTCATTCTTAAACTACCAAGATGCATTCTTCAGACAATTAACTTTTCAATTTAAGTTAGTTAACATACAATTGTAAATTTATCTCAAACAAAAACAGAGAATTTTTTTACCATAATCTAGAAAATAATAGAATTTCTTTGACATCTTGCAGACATGGTTGATTAAACAATGAACAGCAGATATCATCAAAAGCAAGCTTGCTTGTTGAACAGATAGGTCCATCAGTTGATCAGCATGAATCTATCATCGACCAATCTGATCATACGGTTTGAGAAGCTATCAATTTGGAATCATATCCCAATTTAAGCTCATATATATTGGGCAAGAATCACTTAATTTTCATCACATGAATTGATTCTGGGAATGTATCATGTGTTTTACAACAAAAATATCCATTCTCTAAAGATATTTTATTTAATATTTTTTCCTGGAGTGTTCTTTGATCATTTATCTTCTCTTTTCTTTTCTTATCGTTTTTTTTTCCCTGATTCTTTTTTGATTTTAAAAAAAAACTCTACTACCCTGGTTTACATAACGAGTTCAAAAACAGGTCCCCAACCTAAACCCACTGAATGCAAATTGAGATTAATCCCGTACATGTAATTAACTATTGAATAGGATAGGAATATTAATAAGATTTACCCAAAACTTTGTAGGTGTAACATCACATACTAATTAGCATTGCTTTTCCTGTTCCAAGATAAATAAGCAGTATCTCCATAAGGCCTGCAAACAAAAAATAAAGGATATTACATACTATTCAGTTTAAAATAAAAAGGAAAAAAAGAAAGAAAGAAAAGAAATAGGTATGATTTGGAGTATATAGCAATCGAAGGCTGAATCTGCATTGTGTGTTAAATGATACTTCAGTGTCTATCAGTATACTTATAAGTTACAGTGAAAATTATTATTCACCTAGATCTGTAGATAATTATATCTTAGAAACAAATTTTCATAGGCGAGAAAACACAATCTTGGGAGATATAATACACGAATGTTATATGAAAATATGTGTATATAAGTATATATATATGCTTAACCTTCAGTCCAATTCCTCATTCCCTACCATGGTTTCAAACTTGAAGTAGAAGAAGACCTACTTAATCATTAAAAATTATTACTTAAGCACCTTCGACACTAAATAGTTCTGCACCCAGCAAAAAGAATAATAAGTCTCAAATTCATGAACTAGAATAACTAAGTTCTCTCTATCAATGCAACTCTAAACAACTTTATTTCTCAAGACACTCGATACACAAAGAACCCAACTATTTACCTACAACACAAACCACCCCAACCTTCATGGAAAATTCACCACTGTTACTGAACCATTTCAGTCTTAAATTCACGTATACTACTAGACCTAAAACCTCTTTATTACAACTCTAAACAACTCTCTTTCCATAAACACCACAAAATACACATGAAACCACCACTAATTAGCTATGCCATGGTCCCTTAATCTTCACTTTATTGTTATCATTGTTATGGAACCCTGGAGCTTATCCCATAACAACAATGGGAATACATTACTGCTAACATTTGCAATTGATCCAAGGTAGCGAAATTGATTGCATTTAGGAATCTTTTGATTATCAATTCTTACTGTTGCCTCACTTCTACTATTATTGGTGTTAAAGTTACATTGCATACAGTCTTAACTCTGACTTATTTTAAAATCTTTTGATTTTGAGGTATCCTCTATTAACTCCAGTTTTGCATTTATTCCCTCTCTAGTTTGGTCACCAAAACTATCATCTACAAATAGCCTACACCAAGGCAACGCCTCTTGAATGTGAGTAGTCAGTTCATCCACAATTAAAGCAAATTGCAGACTCATAGCAGCCTTTCAAGTAAACCTATCATTACTAGGAACTTATTTGTCTCGCTATCCACCACTCTCACCCTAATTAGTGCTCCCTCAAAAATGTCATTAATAACCTCTATGTATCTGATTGGTATTCTTTTTATAGCAAAACCATCAGAAAATTTTTCTACGTAATCTATCATATGCTTTCTCTAGATCAATAAAAAACATGTGAAGGTCTCTCTTCTCTCAAACTTCTCCACTAATCAAGGTTTAACATATCGATTTCATATCGGGTATCGGCCCGAGAAGAACCAAGTTGTATCGGTTAATACAGTACAACTCGTCTAATACGAACCAACTCAACTCGAAAAAATACAAAAAATTAGAAACTCTAAAAAAATATAGATTGTTATTTTCATTAAAAATAATGAAAAATGGACATTGAAACAAAATAAAGTATAAATAATATGCAACCTCAATGAAGACAAACCTTAAATAGTACTTGAGAAGTTAAGAACGGCCACAAACTACATATAGAGTATCATGACAAAGAAACTAAGAATAACAAAGTCAAATAACAAGTAAATCTAAAAATACATGGATTTAATTGAAAAATTCAAAGAAAACTCGACCAAGTAAAAAATATCCCAAATTTCAGAGATTTCACTTTGATTTGGTTGAAACTATACATATCTTTGTTATTGTTGAACAAATGCGCAAGTATAGAGTAAAATAGCAATATGAAGCAGTGGTTGAGAGGTGGAGAAGTCAGGAGCTTGTTTGAGCTTAAAATGGTGAAAA
This sequence comes from Pachysandra terminalis, assembly GCA_031762675.1. Taxonomy (NCBI): domain Eukaryota; kingdom Viridiplantae; phylum Streptophyta; class Magnoliopsida; order Buxales; family Buxaceae; genus Pachysandra; species Pachysandra terminalis. Next base: position 2,633 of record JAUPMG010043159.1, on the reverse strand, counting down.
AACACCCTTAAAATGCGTCTATAAAACAGGGTCCCGAATGTTATGACAGCCGATACGCATCATACACTGATTCGTATTGGTGAAACAATTAATTTTTTACTTAATATTTTTTGTATGTATCAGCTGATATGGGCCGAATTGTATCTGTGAATCAGTCGTTACATAATCACCTCTAATATTTTATAATATCAAGACAAGATATCGAATCGGCCATCCGCTAATTGTCTAAGTAAAAAAGATAGCCTCGATGGTGGACCTCCCTGGCAGAAAGCCAAACTGATTTTTTGACACTTGGGTTATTTTTCTTAACTTTGATCCAAACCACTCTTTCCCATAATTTTATTTGATGACTCATAGGTTTAATTCAAAGATAGTGGTTCTGAATATCTCATTCTTATATATAGGTTCTACTTTGCTCTTTGTCCAAGCATTTGGTGCTTTTCAAGTCCTGAAAATTATCAAATAATTTGGCCAACCCTCACACCTATCTTTTCCATGCACTTCCACACTTCAATTAAAATACCATTTGGTCCTAAGGCCTTTCCTATTTTCATCTTAGCTAAAGCTCCCTTTGCTTCAGAACCCTTAATCCTAAGAACATAGTAGTGCTTTCTTGACTCTTCAATATCCATATTTTCACTTAAAACAAAGCTCTCTATACGTTCACCATTTAATAAATTTAGAAAATATTCTCTTACCCTTTCTTTAATCTTCTCATCCTTTACTAAGATTCAAATCGTCACTCTTAACATATTTAACTTGATCTAAATCTCTTGTTTTCTTCTCTCTCGGTATTACAAGTTTATTGTCACCCTTTTTTATACTAGCTTATTAGATAGGTTATCATATGCTTGTTTTTTAGCCTCGATTGTTATCTTTTTAGTTTCTTTTTCAACACTTCTATATTTTCATACATTTTTCTTGGTTCTTATGCCAAGTCTAAATATAAAGCATAACCTCTCTAACATCCTTTTGATCATTATCACTTCACCACCAAGTTTTTTTGTAGGATTGAACTTTACCTCTAGATTCTCGTAATGCAATTGGCTATTTCATCTCGTATCTATGTAGAGTTTGTTTCTAGATCCCATGTTATACACTCCTTACCAAACTCTAAAATCCTCAATATCCAAAGTGCCTTTAAGCCATGGAATAATAGTGCCAAATGTTGCATTAGCACTTTTTCAAAAGATGAGGATAGAAAAAATTCCTCCAACACCTTCATAAAATCTTACTGTATCATGTTCCAACACCTATAAAATCTCATGGTAAACCCACCCGAATAGGAGACTTGTCTCCATTGAGTTCCCTTGAAGCATGGAAACCGCTGTTGGGGTACAAAGTGAAGGACTCTGACAGTCAGTTGTATCAGGCAAGTAGGACACTAAGATTAGGTTAGGAATACAACCAAGCTAGTGGCAACTATGACTTACTAGTAAAAAGCTAATGGCAGCTATGAGATTAATTTGGGCAAAGAAATAATGAAGATATTGAATTCTTCAGGAGTGACATATAGTGTATAAAATGGTAGCACAATATGGCTATGAAGCACTACTACAGTGATGACCCAACAAAATTGACTTTCTCGGATGTACTTATCAATGAAGATGACAACAACAGCTTGATCTGTGACTATACGGTGAGAACTGATTTCGCGGTCACATAGAATATTATCTTCAGAAGACCCTATTTTAATAGATAGATTAATGCTATAACAGCACTAACTCACATGCTCTACTCAGCACTCGCTGCTTGATCCTGTGGTCAAAAGAGAACCTACTATGGATTTGGAGCTGTAGCAAGTCCTTTGAAGTTTGCTTCTTCACCAAAGTGATAGCTAAACCTTACAGTCTATTTAAATATAGTTCCCAATGTCCCTTCCAAAGTTGCCATTTTCTATCTGGGGAGCAGCTTTGAATAAGATCCTTACAATAGACCACCTCATTACCAGGAAATCAACACACTTAAATCACTCTTCCATGTGTAACATTGATACAGAATCAATCAATCATTTGCTAATTCTTTGCCCATTTGCATCTTTTCTATACTTGAGTTTCTTGAGGAGGTTTGGAGTCGCATGGACTTTCCTTAAAAGTGTAAGGAAACATTGTGAGAATGATGCATTCAGACTTGGAATTAAAAGGAAAATTGTTTTGAAACATTTGTTCCTTGGGGATATGTTAGAGGGTCCTGAAGAAAAGGAATGCAAAGACTTTTAATAATTAGGAAGACAACTTAGAAGCGTGGAGTTCTCAGGTTATCTAGATTACTCCATCACTAGCCTTCAACTTCAAAAGATCTTGAAGGGGTTTCCCATGAGGATTTTTTTTTTATCAGTCATTAAAATTTTATTAATATGTCCAAAGAACTTTAGGATTACAGAACTAAACTCTAAGCAACACCAGAAAAATGTAAACAGGTTTGTGCTCCCTCGGCTCCATCTCCTATACTCACCTGTCTTAATCCCAAAATAACCCACATCTCTAATCAAATTCTTCAAACGAAGTACCCCTAAATTCAGTGAAACTAGATGCCCACAGAAATAGCAATAATGATACAGCTCTGTCAACCATATTTTGGAACTCAGTTTCCTTGCCTTCAAATGTTCTTCGGTTTCTTTCGCACCATATCGA
>JAUPMG010043128.1:0-14175 GCA_031762675.1 Pachysandra terminalis | reverse complement strand
ATTTACACATGACCAACTTAATAGAATTTATTTTCTTAGGAAAACATGGATGGTTCTTGAATAAATTTGGGTAGTTTGCGTTAATTTTGTTTTATGTATTGTGACTTCCTGTCATTCTTCACTAAATGGGATTTTTTCTTCTTCTTCTAGCGTTTCAGATGTTTCCTTTTAATTAGTACTTCTCAGTACTTCCTGACTGGATTTGTGAAGCAAAGTGTGATTAAACATCTAGCTTTTAGAGATATCCTAACAGTTAAATCATTGCCATTAGCACAACAGTTTGCTCATGTTTGCCACCGAGTGAATGCTTCGATGCTTAGGCTTCAAGGAGCCATATAGTGATAGAGAAATATTCTGCCATTTTTAGAACTTTCCATCTGTTTATAACTTTCGGAATCCTAATAATGGTTTTGACAGAAATGCGGGAAAATAGAGGAGCAGATTGAATTGCTGAAGCAGAAGCTTAGGTTGATTTACGAAGGGGAGGTCTTTAATGGAAAGCCTACCAAGACCGCGCGCTCTCATGGGAAAAAGTTTCAGGTCTCCATAAAGCAAGAGACTTCCAGAATTCTGGTACTTGTTTACATGAACTACTTCAATGCTGCCCTTATTCTCACTAGCTAGATTCTTTTACAAAAATTGATTATGATCAATTGGAGGATAAACCAACCATTCTATTGGTCTTATGCTAAATTGGTGCATAAGAAATCCTAATTTTTTTCCGTTCTTTGAAATTTTGTCCATTAGATCATATACTGAAACTTTGAACACAAAGAATTGTGTATTTCTATATAGATATCCCTATACTTAATCTTTTCCATACTTTGATAGTGAATTCCATGTTGTTCTTGTAGTTAACTGACTGCGCTAGCACATTCATGACACAGGGAAATCTTGGTTGGGCTTATATGCAGCAAACAAACTACATGGCAGCTGAGGTGGTATATAGGAAAGCTCAGGTGATTGACCCTGATGCCAACAAGGCCTGCAATTTGGCTCTCTGCTTGATCAAGCAGGCTCGGTACGATGTCGCGCGGTCTGTTCTTCATGATGTATTGCAAGGAAGGCTTCTGGGGTCCGACGACTGTAAGTCAAGGAGCCGTGCAGATGAACTGCTTCGGGAATTAGAGTTGCAGCAGTCCACCAATATTTTGTCGTTTCCTTCAGGCCTTAATCTAGAAGAGGCTTTCATTGAGGGGCTTGACCAGTTGATGAACCAATGGACACCAGTTAGATCAAGGAGACTTCCCATCTTTGAAGAGATATCTTCATTCAGGGATCAGTTAGCTTGTTGATGTGTGTATTATTTTTATTTGTTTCTTTTTTCCTTTCTTGTGCTTGTAGATGGGTGTATTTGTAATAGATTGTTTGTGGTGGGGTTATCTGTGTAAATAATGAGAGTGTGGAGATGGTTTTATAATTTTAAATTTTTAATGGTGGTCAGGTTGCTTAGTCTAAACCGAAAATCAAACGAACCAAACCGGAAAAATCATTATGGAGCGGGTGCATTCTCCAGATCTTCAACATGCATGGCAATAGTTGTGTTTTTGGTTTCCTCCAAATAAGGACTGTAAACGTGTCGGATTCGAGCCACATTCACCATGATGCGAATCTGATTAAAGATCCGACGGATCGTTCCTATGAGTAATTGAATCCGAGTCCGATTATATTTATAGGATCTGTATTTGAATTCGATTAAGATCCAAATCTGACTATATTCGAATTTGATAATAAAAACATTTAAGAATAAAATAATTAACAATAATCTGATTATATTCAAATTTGATAGTAAAAACGTTTAAGAATGAAATAATTAACAAATTATTTAAAATGCAACACAAATAGACTCAAATATCAATGGATAATGTAATTAATTTAACTTAAATAAAAACATATTCCCAAACACTAAAGAAAGAAGACAAAAAGAGAAAAAATGCAAATCCGATTATAAACAGATCCAATTATTCAGATCCGAATCTGATCTGAGAGACATCAAATCGGATAAAGATTCGATTTAATTGGATAAATTTAAACGAATTTAGGTCGGTATTGGATCAAGATCCGACCCATTGACAGCCTGTAGACACAGAAAATTTTGAGATCAAAATATGCCACATTGAACGGTCTAAATTGCTTTTGATGAGTCCCACAAAGATTTATCTATTAAAATTTAGATAATTCTCATTAAATAGAAAATTATCACTAAATTTAGATAATTCTTGATAAATAGAGAATTATCTCTAAAAATTGATAATAATTTTCTACAAGTGGTAAAGATCAAATACAACTCTACCACCTCTACATCTATAAAGAAGGTCCTCCCTCAATCCAAAAAGGGGATAGGGGACAAAAGCCAGGCTAAAGAGAAAAAAGTGTCCCCCTAAAGCCTAGAAAGTGATCAAACTCAAGGAAAAAAGATTAAGGAGAAGAAGTTCTGAAGCCCTTCTGATCTACTACCTTGAAGATCTGAAGACTTGAAGTTTTAAAGCTGCATTTAAGCCTGGAGATAAAGCTCTCCATCTCTGAATACGCTGAAAGTTGAAGCCTTTAGTCCACATTTTCTATAAGTCTACAAGCATGAAGATCGCATTGAAAACTTCGCGATAGATTCTTATGATTTTGTTCGTAAAATTTATCAAATCTACTACTTTCCTGATCGTTGCAAAAGAGATCAAGGAAGATTAAATCAACTCAAGAATAAGTTATTGCAACCCTTGGATTAAAGATCCTGAAGAGAAGAATCAGATGATATTTTCTTTTGTACAAAAGAAAGACTCAGAGATTGTGGTCTCTAATTTTAAATCTCTACAAATTGATTTCGTATCTATAGATATTGCTCGTTGATTCTTCGATAAACGAAATTTGTGTTTATAGAGCCCTACTCCGAATCACTAGTTTTCTGTCCTCCCACACAATTGTTTGGTTGACCTTTTCCTTTTTCGAACCAAGTTCTCTCTAACTGTCTTCCTCTATCATTTTAACAAAGTCTTCCTTCTAGTGCCCAGATCATGAGGAAGCTATGCCATGCAGTCCCTTCTACTGGAGATAAAGTGTGGTTGCACTTCAGGTATGAACATCTACCATTAATTTGTTTCTCTTGTGGATTCATTGGACAGGCATTGTCTAACTGTCTAACACCCTTCAATGCGGATATTGCTCCTTCCCCTCAAGCCCACCCTTCAGCTAACTGATTCTGGATTCAAACAGTACAACCCTTTTAATTCGCGCTAATCCTTTAAAACGATCCACACATATGTCTTCTTCCAAATCTGAAGATCGGATTGAGCTAAAGGAAGCTGAACTTACAGTGATCATGGGGTTGGTTACTATAGGCTCGATCTCAGCTAGACCCATTCAACCCATTGTGTCCACATCGAGTTCCGCTGAGTCACCACACCTTGTGAACTCCGTCATCATTAATGCCAGTTCTACAAGCAAACTAAGGATAACATCTTTTTGGCAAATCTAAATCTTTGTATGGAAGTTTCCATGACCTCATTACCTGTTCCACTAACTCATCCTGACAATTTACTGTCAATTCCAACATCACCTTTTGGCCCACTTATAATTCTCCACCACCACGTTATCACACATACCAACTTTTCACCATCCAAACCTCAGCCATCAGGACCCTCTATTCTTTGGCGGATTCTCTGTAATGAAAAACTCATGTGATTGGTGTGTGATGTGAAACAGAGTTGATAAAAAATTTGTACTTTTGCCATCATCAAAAGTGGCGATGAAAAAATTATAAATTTGTCATTACCTCTATGTCACATCACACACCCATTACGGTACTTCATCACAGAAGATCCCCATCCCAGTTCTTTTTATCACTCGACCTTTTTTCTTCTTTTAAATACTTCACCCAATGACAGGAGGGTCAGGATCTCCTGTGAGCAGAAGTTTTGTGAGCACTCCGTGGTGCAAAGAGAACATTCAGAAGTGAAAATATCATTTTGCTCCTTAGGTACAGTTTTTGTGAGCTCCGCTCTTAGGTGTTGTCTCTACACCAGACGCTCACAGATTTTCTGCTCACAGAGGATCCACTTTCATGACGGGAGCGAAAAAGTCTCGATAATGTTTATTAAAATTACAACACCTGTCCCTTTCGGACCACATTTGTCAAGAAGTTAGAAACCGAGGTTAAGTCCCTTCGTTATTTTCGAACGCTGAATCCGCTGGCTCCCACGAAAAATTATTTGGGCTACCCTCTCTTCTCTGGTAGGTCAAACCTTTAGATTTTTTCATGAAAGTGACCGTTAGGTTAATAAATAAATCTCTTTTGTCCAAAAAGAGAAAAGAAACCCCAGCTTTCTCTTTCCCAAATTTGTCTTCTCAGGCGGCTCCAGAACACGATTTTGTGCCAGTTTTTTCAGCAACCAGACACCCTCTTCAGAAAAAGGTAGACACCGGAGGACCAGTGTTCCGACATTACCACCTACCAGACAGATGCCTCGAACTTTCTTGCAGCCATCTAGATCACTACACCACGCTAAAGCTTCTCGTCATCAGGAGTTCAAGCGGTAAAGGTACCGTAATCAGATCAGATGGGCAATCTTGTGTTCGACAAACCATCACACCAAAAAATAGTGATGAAGATCCTATCGTGGAATAGCCGAGGCATACGGAGCACCTTCAAACGCAGACACCTCTCTTCTCTCATACGAACTCATAAACCGGATATAAATTTTGTGCTAAAACTAAAGTTAAGCAAACACTTTGCATCTCAGTTGGTTACCAAATTTGGTTATGACCATCACGTATGCATTACCCCTAGGGGTTTCTCAGGTGGGATCTGGGCCATGTGGTCCAATAGATACTTTACAGTAGACTATCTTGACAACTCTAATAGAATGGTGCTCTTCCGCGTCTATGACCAATCTCTCAAATTTGAATGGTTACTTCCTTCTATTTACTCTTTTCATCAACCTTTTCTTTGAGCAAGATTGTGGAATGATATGCGCTCTCTTGCTAATAATTGGCTGGCTCGCATTCTCTACAGCTTAAGACGTGTAGCAATCCATACAGCACCGTTGGATTGATGCCACGTGGATATCAAAGTGGTACCAAAGGCAAATGAGAAAGGATACCCAGTTGTAAGGGTACCCGTGTGTTATTCAAAAATAAAACTAACGCCGTTAACGGCGTTTTCATTTTTTGTTTTGCCGCGTAATTTTGCTTGCACTTTTTCCTACCTCTTACCAACTCATTCTGAGCTCCTCATTTTCAGCTTCAACAACATCAATACCCTAGAGAAGACAGTATCTACATTATCATCAGCAACATCAATCTCTACTCATTAACAATTTTAGCTAGATCTCGTTCTCTCTAAATTATTGTTGTTCTTTTCTTTTCATTAAGAATGATCAATACTCTAGAGAAGAGTATCCATCATCAACAAATACACCCCCACACCTCACCACCATGCCCCACACACACAGGGCTTAAGAAGGGATATTTTAGGTATTACAGGGTATTTAAGCATGGGGTACTCAAATTTTGCCTTGGGTACCCTGTAAAGAGAAAGGGAAGTTTAATCGAGTGTCATGTACCACTGTGACCAAAGATTACGAGTTGTATATTAAAGAGAAAGGGAAGTTGGACGCTATATTAGGGAATTCAAATTAAAGAGTTTGCATGACTACATACATGTGCCTTACAATACATTTTATTGACAAAGAATGAAAGTTGCAAAAAAAGGATAATCAACTTTTTTGTTGTTGGAAGTCATACTGGGAAAGATGTTGCTAAGGCAGTGGAAATGTGTTTGATTGAGTGAGATATTGAAAAATTATGTACCATTACAGTAGACAATGCCTCTACCAATGATGTGGTTGTGTGGGGTTTGAAAAGAATTCTAAGAGAAATGATTTGATTTTGGATGGGGAGTTCTTTCGTATGAGGTGTTTTGCACACATATTGAATCTCATTGTGAAAGATGGTATAAATGAGGTCAAGAGTTCAATGTCTTGCATTCGTAGTGTCATGAGATATGCAAAGAATTTACCTGCAAGACATTTGCAGTTTAAAAAATGTGTTGAAAATGAGAAGATAGCATCCAAAAGTTTTGTATGCCTAGACGTTCAAGCAAGGTGAAATTTAACATACTTTATGTTGGAATCTGCCTTGAAGTTTCAAAAGGCTTTTGAACGTCTCAAAGAGGAAGATTCACATTTTGTAAAGGATTTAAAGGAAAGACTTCCACTTGAAATTGATTGGGAAAAGGCTAAAGCATTGTGTACGTTCCTCAAGTATTTTTATAATATTACAAAGCGTTTATCACGATCAATGTATGTGGCTTCAAATGTATATTTCATGAAGTTTTTTGCCTTGAGAATCTTTTGATGCAATGGAGTAGTTGTGATGATGCTTGCCTATGTGAAGTGGCAAAGAAGATCAAGAAAAAATTTGAGAAGTGTTGGGGAAGCAATGATAAGATAAACATAATGATATTGGCTGCAGTGGTTTTAGGCCCTAAATACAAGTTCAAATATGTAAAATTCTGTTATTCAAAGATATATGCAATTGATAAGGTTGTGAAACTTATTATGAAGTTTATGGAGACAATGATCGTACTTTTAGGCATTACCAAGTTGTTGATTCGGCCTCACTTACGTCATCTTTCAATGCAAGCCACAATGTTGCTGAAATAGAGGTTGAACAACCTCATAGGGATCCAAGCAATCAAATGAAAACTTTTCAAAGTGAATTTTTAAAGCATTTAGATGAAGAATAGGTCATAGAATCGAAATCTGAATTAGATCAATATTTGGAGGAGAGTGTGGAGAAAAATGATTGAATTGATGAAAGATAAATAGCTCCAAGTATCATGTGCTCTCTGTATAGCCCGTGATGTTTTAGCCATTCATGTATTGACTGTAGCTTCTGAGTCGACTTTTAGTACAGGGAGCCGTGTACTTGATCAGTTTTGTAGTTCTTTGACACCGAGGCTTGTAGAGTGCTTGATGTGCGCACAAGATTGGTTATGGGCTTCTCCAAATCCAATTGATGTTGAGGAAAACCTAGAAGAGCTTGAAGAAGTCGAATCAGGTAACTTTTTGTTTTGTTAATACTTATTTCTTGTGTCATTGATAATATTATTTCTCTTTTTAATGTATTCTAATTTGCTTTATTGTATTCTTAAGTTATAACAGATAACAGTGATGCTATTCATGGATCCTTTGCAAGTGTTACCATGTAATGGGCATTTCATGTAAGTTGGATGCTTGAATTATTTGTCTATATGCTCATTATTACCAATGAATATTAAGGCTGTCAAATTACAACTTCTAACATTTTCAATTGATGATTGTGTTTTCCAAGTACATGCACAAGAACATTTTCAATTGATGATATGATGTATGGATGGTCAGAAAGTGGTTGCAAAATGTTGAAAGTTTGATATGAAATTGAGAACTATTATTTTTGTTGATTAGTTATAAAAATTGAAAGTTTGCTTTGAGTTTCAGATTTGTAGTAAGGCTTGTTAGTGAGTTTTAGACTTGTAGTAAAGCATACTATTATTTCTTATTTCCTTTTCAGTTTTGATAATACTTATATATTGCTTGGAGTAGAATATATCCCTATTTGCATCCAGTTTTATTTTATCTAAATTTCAAAGCATCCACTAATACATGCTTATAACTTTTGCTTCATTGAGAAAAACATGTGTACATCATAACATGATCAAATTTCACTTCAATCTATAACTGTTCTCCTATAGTTGCAAACAAGTTTGATCTTTAGCATGTTTTCTCTATCTTTGTGCATACATGATATTTTGATCTTTAGCATGCCATGTACAACTTTTTCATGCTTATTAAACTGATTCCAAGTAACAGATAGTTTGTTCCCATAGCTACACAATTGTTTAAGCTTATGATGATGACTTATCTTACCTAAATGCTTTGATGCATACTGGTGATTAGAAAGCTTAATAAACCCCTTTTTACATGTGGCATTATCTTAGAATGAGTGTACGGGATCTTGAGTATTCCCAAATACACTGAATTGTTGCTAAAGCAATTACATGTCGCATTTTCACTTTATGCGTGCCAGCTGTCATAACGATTGTATGCTGATTTGATTTGAAAGGTGACTTTTGGAACGTGTCAGAGATATCTGACCGTCCTTATCACCTGAAAAAGGTAAAGCTTCTTCAAGAAGCTACCTCTAGAAATGATTCATTGTACTGAACCGTTCCACGTGTCCAAAATATGAAAGTATTGGTTAGCTTCTAAGTTAATTGCCTTCGAGACGAACGAAGTATTAATGATTTGAACTTTTGACAAGACAAATCATAATTCCTGCAGAAAGACAAGGACTTATGTTCCTACGGCACACTGCCTTCTAAGAACTCGAGGGAAAGAAGATTTCACTCTTCCTTCGAAGGACTTTATTTTATTCAAAAGACATATTCAGTGGCATGCTATCTGTAATAGAATTCTCAAATAGCTAAGATTTCAAATAAATCCTCAAAGTCATATCTATTTATTCTCTAGAACAGACTTCTAGTGATTTTTATTACATGCCTTTACATTTCAGGGGTGTTCCACTTAAGGAAAGATCCTCGAGGGAATGCACTCGAGGGAACTGTATGTACCTTCTAACTCAGAAGTCATTCTTGGGTCATTTCCATAGATTTCGAAGAACCATTTATTATGTTTTATCTTAAAGGGATCACGAAGTAGATATATTTTGTCCTGCTAAGGTGGATTTGAAGGTAAACTCAAAGCTAACCACTTCCAGATGGTGAACTCGAAGAAGGTACGTTCCCTCCTGCCAAAAGCGAATTCGAAGGAGGAATATGCTTTCCTCCTAAGGTGAATTCGAAGCTAACCACCTTGAGATGGTCATTCGTTTAAAGGCTTGTCACCCCCAAAAGACTAAAGATTCTGTCATCCTCGAATGACACGATCTTGGATTTACCCTCTCGAATGCACCCTTTTATGCATCCGAATTACAAACTAGGACTTGAAGTCGCTTTTATTTATTCTTATGAATTGATTTCAAGTCATACTTTGGACTTTCACTTCTAGAAACAAATCTCCAGTGGAAAAAGTGCTTTAGAAGTCGAAGGCATACCATCTCCAGAAGTGTTTCCTGAAGATAGGTTTCCTACGGACTTTAGGAACATTCTCTCACTTCACTTTAAAGGAATTCAAAAAGGAACATATTTACTTTTGACTTCATTCAAGTAGAAGGCACTCGGATTGGTTACTGTAGCTATGAACCTTAAGCGATTTCAAAAAGGAACTCTTCTTTACAAGGACTATTGATCATGAAAACGAGTTCCCTGATAAGAAACTCAACTTCGAGTTCTCTATACGGGTAATTCGAGAATACATTGATCACCTTACGAGAATACAATTATTTTTTATTTCCTTCAAAGGAAGATAGCCGCCAAAGGGAGTTCCTTCGAAATATACAAACTCAGAAAGATATTTATGACATTGAAGTGCCTTATTAAAGTTGATTAAGACGGATTCCCAGAAGGAACAACACGTGATAAAAACCTCAGCTATTTATAATATCTGTTGTATAACTTATCTAAATGGGGTTTTTGTCTTATCTGGATTGGCGGCAAGGATGGTGACGTTGCTTTAAGAGCTTTTGCATATAACCCATGTCATTCAATGCGTGATCTACAAGATCTAAAGCAACCTATCACAGAGCAAATTTTGAAGATTCGTATGACTCGTCCTTTTTTCTAGAGAAAACTTAGGCGTGTTGAAATATACGTGGCATTCGAGATATGTTTAATGCATGGGGATATTCTTAAGCACCTGTCTGGACACTTGTTTGAATTACATTTGTCCTAATTTGATAGGTCAAATTCCCTATAAATAGCATAACATATTCTCCATTAAAGAAAGAGAATTTGATCTGAAAATTCTGAAACTTTAAGAAGTAGAAGATAACAGTGAGTTAAGATTCTGTGAGAGAAAAGGGATAGTCAGTCATTTGAATTCCTTGAGTTTTTTTTTGCTTTGAGATATGCATTCAAACTGGCTTTTCAGCTATTTCAACATTCTCTTTTCCCCCTGTCTCTTCTCTTTGTCTTATTCACAAGTAATGTTTAAGAAGGAACGCTCTTGGCAGAACGGCTGCGCGACGGTTTAGGCTGTCTTGAGACAGACTCTCCTTACCTATTTCTTTGGAAGGGTTGTTGTATTAGTTCTTATGTATTAGCTGTCATTTCATTATACTATATTTGGTTTTTTACAAACTCGGCATTACTACTACTGATATATAGTGAAAAAGTATTATTGGGTAAGTAATTGGTATCACCTTGGATGATATTCTGAGTTCTCATTGTCGCACTTAATGCATATCGGTCTGCTATCAGTTATTGTAACTTTTTTGTTGCAAGATTTGCATGCATTTTACCAAAGTTCTTCTTTGTTATCGATATCCATGATAATTGCCTTAAATGAACAATGTGTTGCCGGGAGATATAAAATGTTTAGATATAGAATATTTTTGCAAATTTAATACTTTTATATATAAGTTAATAAAAGTATTAGTACCTGGAATTCTGAAAATGATTTTTCTACCATCTCTTTGATTTCCATTTGTTCAGCTTCTTTGAACTTTTTTGATTTAATCATTGACGAAACTTTATCCATGAAGTTCCCTTCAATTTTGGCCTGCATATGAAACAAAATTAGATTAATGTTAGTATAATATTTATAATTTATAATTTATTAAATTTGAAAAGACATCAATTTTTATTCTGGTCAACTTCTTGAATACTTGGATTTATCTGTATCATTGTTATTGATGATGTTTGAAGATAGCTAATACCTATTGTGTAGCACGTGAACTTGTGTTGTCATAAAAGCTAGGAACAAGAATTGTAAATAAAAAAAGATAATACCTTCGTATTTTACTTTTATAATACTTGTTGCTGCTATCAACGGTTTTTTCATAAGGATTTAAAATATAAATATTTATTGGAACGTTATCGTGATCAACTCAATAATATTATTTGATCAATTAAAATGATAATAAAATGTGTTAAGAAAAGTATAAATATTTATTGGTATGATCAATTAAAATGATATAATAAAAACTAATATTCAATATTGAAAATATATGACAATTCTACTACGGATAGACAACATGGCAATTATTATACTAAAGTGAAAATAAATGCAAAGAAAAATAATGATCTAAAAAAATAAAAATAAAATGATAAGTACCTCTCAATGAAGAACTGCAAATTCAAAAGAGAGTGAAGGAAAAAGAGTTGCAAACAAAAACAATCTAGACATTAAAAATTAACTAATCTTAATGATAGGTGATACTAATATTTATTAATTTACTTAAGTCTAAGCTTATACAAACTGGGGTTCTGTTGATGTGAAATATTTGGGATCTTTGTTTTGTGGTGAGATGAGCTTGGAATGGCCAATCCAAAACAAGGTCCAATTTTTTTAATTTTTTTTAAATCAATTTTGTAAGGGGTGTCGTATCAATGTTTTGTAGAAATTACTCCTAATTACAAAAAAGTTTGCTCGCATAGTTAGTGTAAAGGCAGTAATTGCTATTAATGTTTTTTTTTTTAGTGTGTGTGCTATTTAGTTCTTGTATTTTGTGTGTGTATTTTATATTCAAATTACATGTGTTTTTTGATAGTCTTATTGTTCTCAATTGTTAAAAGAGTACTGTGTGTGTGTGATGTATTCAAATTACATATGTTTTTTTTATAGTCTTATTGTTCTCAGTTGTTAAAAGTGTAGTGTGTGTGTGTGTGCGCATGTGTGTGTGGGGGCGGGTGGGTGTGTGGTTGTGTGTGAAAGAGTACTCTGCCTTTGGATTTACAGAGGTTGTTAATCTTGATTCTACCTGAAATCCAGTTTTAGAGGTATGGCTTCTACAATTGAACGGTGTGTGCGTGCGTGTGTGGGGACGAGTGGATCTTGTGATTGGGTTTTTGTCCATTTACAGGCGCCAAGAGAGCCTAATAAACAAATCACTAAAATGATCAATGAATCAATAAGCTTTGCCCGAGTTTTCTGTGAGAAGAAATGACCTATTCTAGCTTTCCTTGATTCACATTATCTTGACAAACCCGAGCACGCTTATCCTCCTCACTGTATAGTCGGAATCGATGAATCGAATCTGGTTCCTCGTAATTATTTCTCTATGTTCTTCTCTTCTACTGCTTATTATGTTTCCAGCTCACAGTTTGAGAAAAATAAAATGAACCATTATATTCTCTGTAATTATTTCTCTCTGTTCTACAGCTCTGCAATGGTTGGAGAAAGAACAAAATGTAACTATTGTGAAAATGGTGGAAGTCAAGGAGAAAAGACTGGGAGAAATTCTCTGTATATTTGTTATTTAGAAGCTGTACAATACAATAGCTTTATACAAAGTAAATAAACTATTCTAGGAAACAAGTTAACATCTAGTTTAATTACAGTAATTACTTTTAATCTTGTGATTTCTTTCCTCTAATACCCCCCCTCAAGTTGGTGTGTGAATATCCAGAACTCCCAACTTGCTAAGATGTGATTGAAAAACAACTTGCCCCAATGATTTTGTGAAAATACCAGCGGTTTGTTGTCCAGTTTATACGTGATGTTTCGATTTCTCCATTTCATATTCGCTCACGCATTGTGTGGCAATCTAATTCGATGTGCTTAGTACATTCATGATATAGTGGATTTGCTGCAATGTATATGACTACTTGATTGCCACAAAATAATCTTTTTGGTTCAGGGTGTTCAACACGCAGGTCTTGCAAGATATCTAAGCTAAGTGACTTCCCAAGTGACAGCTACCATAGCCCTGTATTCGGCTTCTGCAGAGGACCTGGACACCGTGGATTGTTTCTTGCTTTTCCACGACACGAGCATTTCCAAGAAAAACGCAGTAACCCGTGATTGACCTTTGTGTAGTGGGCCATACAGCCCAATCAGCATCACAATAGCTAATCAATTTTAATTTTCCCTGTGACAGAAAGAGCAGACCTTAGCCTGGAGCTCCTATAAGATACCGGAGAAGTCGATGGGCTGCATCAAGATGTGGTTTTCTTGGTTGTTGCATAAATTGACCGAGTGTTGACACAAAATATGTGATCTCTGGCCTGGTGATTGTGAGATAAATTAACTTCCTACCAGTCTGCGGTAAAGAGTTGGATCCTTGAGAAGATCCCCATCAGTTGGAGTTAGCTTTAAGTTTTGTTTCATTGGAAATTTCTCAGGTTTCACACTGAGTAAGCCAGATTCTTCCAATATGTCTAGAGTATATTTTCGTTGACAAATAGAGATACTTGCTTTAGATTGAGCAACTTCAACTCCAAGGAAGAATTTCAAGTGTCCTAGATCTTTAATTCGAAAACGATTGCTTAGAAATCCTTTAAGGTTATTGATCATCTTTTCGTCATTGCCTGTGATGATCATGTCGTCAACGTAAAGTAATATGGCAGTGAAGGAATTGCCTCGGATTTTGGTAAATAGAGAATAATTTGCCCTAGATTGTGTGAAACCGTCATCATAAATTGTACAGGAGAATTTTTGGAACCAACTGCGAGGAGCTAGCTTGAGGCCGTACAAGGATTTGTTGAGTCGACACACAAGATTCTCCCCCTGTCGACGAGAACCAAGAGGCGAAGACATAAACTTCTTCTGAAAGGTCGCCATGGAGAAAAGCATTCTGGACTTCCATATGGTGGAAATTCCAGTTGCGAACAGCAGCAACGGCTAATAAGCAATGAACGGTCATGAGTTTGGCAATCGACGCAAAGGTCTCGATGTAATTGATGCCTTCTCGTTGATTGAAGCCCTTTGTGACGAGTCAGGCCTTGTAACGTTCGAGAGAGCCATCATGATTGTATGATCCGAAAAACCCATTTGCATCCAATGGGTCGATGATCAGAGGGTAGAGGGATCATGGTCCAAGTATTATTGTCCTCAAGAACCCGAATTTCCACCTACATAGCTTCAACCCACTTAGGATCCTGACAAGCCTGTTCATAAGAGACTGGTTCGACCAAATGAGATTCATTGTGAACAAAATTTCTATGAATAGGGGAAAATCGCGAATAAGATATAAACCGATGAAGGGAGTACCTTGTGCTGGACGTGGAAGAAGAGGATGTGTTCCTGGAGTAAGCAATGTAGCGTGGTGGACTTTGTAGTCTTGGAGATATTTTGGGGCTTG
>JAUPMG010043108.1:0-14175 GCA_031762675.1 Pachysandra terminalis | reverse complement strand
AGGTAATGGTGGAAAATAATGAGCCATATCAGACTCAAAGACTCCAGAGGAGTGTGATCCGGCCGAAATCCAGGACTCCAAGCATTGCTCGTCATGAGCGGCCGTTTTCTCAGCCAAGGCATTGGCCATCTTTTCTTTAAGAATTTTTGGGGGGTCCAAGGGGTTCCATTTAAACCCGTAATAATTTTCAAAAAGGATGATGGATTTCATGGAGGAATACTTACCTAACTTAACTTTCTGCGGTTGATCAGAAGGGGCTTTGGCAAAGGCTTTGCCTTTCTTCTTGGAGGCTCGTTTTCTTAACATTCGAAGGAAGCTCGGTTGCAATAGAAGGAGCCAGCTTGGCCGACTCACCTAAACGGGAAATGTATGCAGATAGACCAACAGGAAAAGAGGAACGGAAGTAGTTCATCCACCAATTACGAAAAGTTGAAGATGAAGAGGGGCTGTTGGGACAATGAAATATGGAAAATCCAGCGGCCAAACTCTTGAAAAGTTAATTAAGGCGATGAATGTCATCTGCCTGGGAGATTACAGTCCTAAGATAAGGAGGACGGTTAAAAGAGACAAGAGCATGAGCTGGGATAACTTGGGTAAATCCAAATTGTCGAGACAACAGGTTGGGAAGATAAATCTCTGCCCCACACTTTTGATTTCGGTCAGGAGTTCCTTCCAAAGACCCGAAATGAAGATCTCGGCACACCAAATACGAGGCCCAGATAGAATTCCTCTTGGGGACAGCCTCGGGATCATCAGAGTCCTCGAAGAGAGAGAGATTAAGAAATTCGGACTGACGAATGTAACCGAAAAAGGGGAAAAAGAGTATGTCGAGTATGTCGGAGTGATCAAAAGGGAGAGTAAAGAAAAACATGAAACATTCCGCAAAGGAACGTGGAAAGATACTAGATTCCAGCCAACGCTGGCTGCGAAAATGAAGATTAGAGATTGGGGAAGCAGCTGATTGAGCGAAAAAGCCTGGAAAATATTCTCAGGCCCAGAACTGTAAGAGCCATAAAGGACCACCAATAGAAGAAAGATTTCTGCTAGCAAGGCTAAATAAACCACGGTAAAGCTGAGAAAGGTAGAAGGGGGCCAAGGCAAGCTTTTGGCCGTCGACCAGAGCAAGAGCCACCCTGGTGTACTCTTTAGTCAATTGGCCGGAAGCGACACACAGGCTTCGGCAAAGGAACATTAATAGAAAGGAGCAATGCTCCTGGACATTAGGAGTGGGAGATTTCTTTTTCTCTCTAGACATGAAGATGCCATACGCAACTCGCGCGTTAGAATTATCAAAGGGGAGGTCTGAAGAAGGGAGGTAGCCATCAATAGATTTCCCAATCGGGGGTAGACCAAAAAGGGCGCAAATGTCAAGAATGGTCGGGCTCATGGGGCCACAGGGCAAATAGAAGCTGTTGGTGGAACGTGACCAAAAGCAAGCTAAAGCCGCTAACATAGAATGGGCCATGGAAAGCTCGAAACGAGAGTATTGAATAAGTTCAAAAATACCTGTCGATTTCCAAAGTGGAGCAAAGAAAGGAGTTAGGTGGTCTATCCAAGCTACCCATTCTGCATTGGCTTTTGGCCAAGACCGCAAAGAATGTCCGCCCGACCATACTTGCCATTCAAGGGAAGGGGCATCAGCAAGAAAACCTTCTCCAAAATATTTTGGGAAGACAGGTTGAAGAGCGGTAGCCAAAGAAAGAGTCATCTCAGCAAAGGAAGGACCAATGGCATATGAGTCGGCAAAAGGCAAGATAATACGCTGGTCGGCCGAAGTCAAAGAAATAGGATCACTCGAGGTACTAGAATCCATGGTGTGTTTTCTTTTCTTAGAAAACCAAAACAGGGATGAAGAAGAGCAAAGTCAAAGATAAAAGAAAGCAGGAAGAAGATAAAAATCCCTTTTTTTTCAAATTTTAAAAAGGGGAACAGTTGAAAAGACAGCAATGATGAACGTCGTTTCCCAAGGCAATCTTACCAGATTTTTTCTCTCACCAATTCAAAAACAACTTTTTTTGAAAATGGGGCGATGTTTAGGCTATCCAAGATGCCCCAGACCGAACCAGGCCACATACACCACAGTCGGGCCCAGTATAAAAGCGCGGCCCAAGAAGACTCAATCAAGCCCAGTTCACCTCCATCACTAGGACGTGGGAGTATGCTTCTAAGGAAAGAGTGGGGCACGTGTCAATGAGTAAGGAGCAGTAACAACTCATTATGCACAAACCGCTGAACGGTTTCCATAATGGGTTATAAAAGCAAGACTGGTTGAAACGAGAAAGCTCTCCACAGCATTCACAACAAATCAGTCAGAGAGCTCCATAGTTTGTCAAACTTAGACTTTCATAGTCTAGCTTAGTTTAAGATCCCCAGCGATCGCCAGTTAATCCTTAGTTCCTGCAGAGATCCTACTACACCTACTTCTCGCTTTGGACTGAGTTTCTCTCGGAAGATCCCTCCAGTCGACCAAGATGGAATCCTAGTTGGAGATTCACGAGACCCTCCTGTTAGTCCCTTACACGCTGACTCGTGCAACGTGAAGTAGTTTAGTCACGCTCCACGATCAGAGCCTAAGGAACGGCCAGAGGTTTTGTATTTTCTTTGTTATTTGTTACTTCGTCTTTTCACATTAGGAAGTTTACCTTTCTAAGTTGTGTATTGACTCCCAGTTCTATTTGTTTTAATATAAAGAGTGTCATTGGTGGCATAAAATCAGATTCTTTGGATCAGCCATCGGTCCTTCGAGATTGTGAATCGTACAATCGTCTGATTTACAATCGGTCACACATCGACAGATTTATCTTAACAATCAAATTACGTAGTTTGACTCACATAACCTGTTTTACAGGTGAACTTGCAAAAGTTCTGGCACGCCCGCGCATGCTTCGACTCCACGACCGAGAGCGAGAACCACGCACCGACTGGGAAGCGAGTCAGAGTTAACGCCGATTCCTGGGCCAACAGAAACATTTCTTGAGCAATGAGAATGTTATCGTGTATAGACCTACCCGAAAGAAACGCTGATTGGTTGAGACCAATTAATCGATCCATCATTGGTCGGAGTCTATTCACCATAATCCTAACAATAATCTTGTAGATAAAGTTACACAAGCTAATTGGCCTAAATTCATTTAATCTAAGAGGGCAATCCACTTTAGTCACCAACGCTATATGGGCATGGTTAATGACCCGAGAGAATGAGCCAGTATGTAAATATTCATGTGTAATACCAATAACCTATGGACCTACAATGTCCCTGTAATCTCGGTAAAAAAAGTCCTTAAAGTCTGATTGAGTTTTGAAACCCTAGAGTAGACTTCCTACCCTTTTGAGGCAAATTCCCTTGAGATATTTTCAAAGAGGCCGAGAAACCCGACCGACTTTCAAAGTCACCGGTTATTCGGACCCACATCTCTCCATATCTTCAGCAAATGCAGTTTGTTTGTCTGAAAAAGTGGGTCCCGTTAAAAATTAAAAGTTAAAAATAGTATGCACTTCCTTTGTCCCCTTCAGGAGGAGAAGTTTCTAGGGTCTTATCCTTAAGGACTGTTATAGAGTCATTAAGCACTAATAAGATCTATACGGACTTCAAGGTACTTTATACAAAGAGAAGGAATGCTAATCAATGAAAACCAGTAACATAAAACCATATGATTTTCGAAAGAAAAATTAATTGATGTTTTTTGGAAAGGAAATTAATTGACATTGATAGTGTGTTAACCATCTGAGACTTATGTGACTGATTTTTATTGGTTGACTAACTATTAGATAATTTAAAAAAAAAACCGAGCTTCTACGACCAATCATGTATTTCGTTGAAAGAAATTGAAGTCTATTTGTTTAAGGTTTTTCTTTAAAATGAACCAATTTTGCTGCAAGAACAAAAACTGTGAAGCCATCATGAAGCACTATTTAGTAGTGGGGCTATCGTGGATCGGATCATGATCCTAGTTCAATCCGAATTTGATCTAAATAAAGCAGGGATTTTTGATCCGATAATCAGTTATGATCCAATTCTAACTTTAATCAGATCAAATTCAGATATAGGTTGATTCGATAAGAATTCGACCTGATTCCATTTATGTGCGTATATAAATATATAAAATATATATATGATATTGGGTGATTATAAGTAATAAACATATAATTAGAAATAAGTCTTTAACTTACTATATTTAATATATATATATATATATCAAATTATTATCTTTTTTATTTGGTTTCTTATAACTATAAAATAGGTTTACCAAAAAATCCAATAACTTCAAATCCGATCGAACCTAATTGAATTTGATAAGAGATTTATGATCCGATGATCCAATAAAATATGATCCAACTCGATACGATTTTTAATCAAATCAAATTTGAATATACTTTGATCCTAATTGAGTCCAATCCGTTGACAGCCCTAATTAGTAGTTACTAGTCGCCTGATCAATTTTTTTTTTTCTTTTCTTTTTTGGGTGCAAGTCATCTACACTATATCATGCTACCCACTCATGCACCCACATGAACTAACTTACATGCTACCAACTGTGACTATCAAGAGAACTCACAAAACGAAAATGTATTTGACACTTATTATTATTATTATTATTATTATTATGTAGTTACACTCAAAAACCCAATTAAACTAACCTACTTTGGTTTTTTTTTTTTTTTTTGCCGGGGGAGGGGCAAACAAGACATGCAGCATTTGTAATATGTTAAGTTTTTTGTTTTTCTTATTCTGATCTATTGATCATTTGTTGAACTTAATCAGCGATCTTACTAGAAGAAGATCCATTCTATGCATTGCTTCAAAGAGTTTGTCGTAAGATCACCAAGTCCAAGTAGTCTCTGATACGAAAACGAGGATGAGCAGGAGGAGAAAACCGGGGTTGAGGAGAAAAAGGGGAAGAGTCAAGTCAAACACGTCCTTAGTAACTTCCAAGGAGAATTTGCAGGTTAGATACGCGACATCCTCCATACATTCGATAAGTTCGACTTTTAGAATTGCAGGTTAGATACGCTTATTTTGAAAAATATTTTGAGCGAAAACCCATTAAAGTATTAAACAGATTTTGTTTTTTAAACTTTTTAGGATAAATTATACTTTCACTCCCTGAGATTTGTATTACTTGCACTTAGACCCCTGAGGGTTTTGAAACTACATCAATTCTTAATAATTTTATATTTTCTGAGAGGTAAGTTAGTTCTTGATCCTTTGAGATTTCATATAAACCTGAGATTTGTATTACTTACACTTAGACCCCTGAGGTTTTTGAAATTATATCAATTCTTAATAATTTTATATTTTATTAGAGGTATCATGATCCTTGAGATTTCATATGAAGAGAGTCTTTCAAAAACCTCAGAGTCTAAGTGCAACTGGTACAAATCTTAGGGGATGAAAGTATAATTTACCCAACTTTTTATATTTTAGATCTATGGGCTGAAATATTTTTCCACATTAAGATCACACGTGGATGGTGCAAAAACGTTTTCGCTTCACGAGGCAGAGAAAAACTCTGGTGAGACGAACCATAGATCCTATCCACTAACATCCAACGTTCTCTTAAACTATCAAAAACCCAAAAATATAAAAAAAAAACAAACTAAAAGATTTTACAATAATAAAAAAAAAAAAAAACAAAAAAAAAAAAAAGAAACTCAAAGCAAGAAAAGGAAAAGCTCGAAAAGAAAAAGAAAACAGAGTACTCGAGAGCGTTGTTGGTGATTCGTTTTCTCCTTTTAACTTTCTATAATTGTCATTGATTTCTGTTTTCTTTTCTATTGGTCCTTTTATCAAACAAATGGAGGATAACAAGAACATTTGTTACGGATTTGAAGAAGAAGAAGAGGGATAATGAAATGGAGGGAGCAGAGGAGGAGCTAGAACGGAGGAGTAGATTCCTCAGCAGTCTTATACAGAAGAAGAAGTCGATCGAGCATCAAGAGCAACACGAGCGTCTCAATGTACGAGTCAGAGCCTCAGACATGCCTGTGGCCTTACAAGACCGAGCATTTCAGTGTGCAAAGGAGTCTCTCGATTCCATGAAAAGCAAGCTTAACAGCAAGGGCTTGGCTCTCGCACTTAAGAAGGTAATCTTATTTGAACTGTTTCTATGATTTGTGTACTGTTTTTGCATTGAATGAATGGTTTGTTTAGATTCTGAATTTGAATGTTTAAGACTTTAAAGGGTATGATAGAATGAAGGTGAACTTAAGTGGGTTTATTGTATAGTGATCTTAAACTAAAATGAATCGTTTTTGCTCAGTTAGTTGGGCTCATGTGAATGTTTTAAATAAAGGTCATGGAATAAAGGTGATCATCTCTGCATCTGGGGCAATTTTTTTTCCCCCCTTCTTTCTGTTAGTCTTTGATGAATATGATTTTCAATAATACAGGATTAGCTAATTTTTGAGGAAGAAGAAAAATAAATTTGACATATATTCTTACCCATTACTCCCTTTTCTGTCTAGGAAAAAAAAAGATGAAGAAATATAGAAGGATCCAATCTTTGTCTAAATTTGAATATGGGTTTAGGGAGGCTTATTACTTGATGTCGTTCATTTATGAGATTCACTTGCAGTTTAAATTTGATTTTCATATGCATTTGGGTAGAGTAGTTTATGGTCACACACAGCTTTGGAATATATCCATAAGGTTTCTAGGTGCACGAAAATAGAAGTTATAGTCAAGCTT
Source organism: Pachysandra terminalis (assembly GCA_031762675.1). Taxonomy (NCBI): domain Eukaryota; kingdom Viridiplantae; phylum Streptophyta; class Magnoliopsida; order Buxales; family Buxaceae; genus Pachysandra; species Pachysandra terminalis. Next base: position 7,487 of record JAUPMG010043108.1, on the reverse strand, counting down.
GTCTTCTGTAGAAGTGCGCATATGAACCCGGTTTTCTTGACACTGAACATTCTATAACTAATATGGACCATTCCAATATGGTATTTATTTTCCATATTGACTTTAGTTGGAATTATTTGCAAACTTCACTTGTTACTTTCTTTCTTTCTTTCTACACACACCCCCTCCCACCAAAAAAGGATATATATATATATATATATATATATATATATATGAACACCCTATTACTTCAATAGGAGCTTTGGCCTCAAGGGTCCCTTCCGTCCGTTATGTGATGAGGACTAACTGCCAATATTTAACTTGCAACTTATTTTGTACTTCTTATTAAGTCTACTTCCTAGTACTGTATTTTATTAGTAAAAGTGGATAATACTCGGAAACCAAGGTGGTTAAGAACTTTTCAGTTGAGATGTTTGGGAGAACTGTCTCTTTTCACGGGAGAAATTTTTATACCCCGACAGGGTATTTGTTATGTATCCGGACACGATTCATCACAGGACATGTCAATGACATGTATCCATGATTGGTGGGACCCACATCCACAAATCAAACATGTCCTGATTTAAATGGTGTCGGGGTACATAACAAATAACCCGTCCTGGTATAAAATTATTTTCCCTCTTTCACTTGGTAAGTGCAAATTGGGAAGAAAAAGGAAGACTACACTGGAAGCAAGCTTTTTTTAGTTGTTTTCCTGAATCAAATGGAACATTGCAAAGGCATGGCAGACGAATTTTGTTATGACCTATTTACAAGGATTTTATTTCTTAGCAATAGAAACTATGGAGAAACACTCCAGTGGGAGAAGCATATATATATAGAAGGAACTCTAACTGAGGAGGGATTCTATTGTTTCTCCAAGAGGCATGCCAGTTTTTGTGTGATACTCTGAGAACTGGTTCTGACACCAATAGAGATCTTTTAAAAGTTACTAGGATCCTTCATAGAAGAACAATGAATTAGTTTCTAACAAACTAATACGCTATGATGTGTTTCATCAGGATTTCTATGTCTGATTGTGATTCATAGATTTTACCTTCAACTTTGTAGTTATTTTAGATATGGTATAAATTTGATTGTAGGATTCCATGGGTTATGAGAAAAGAAACTTGGTGGTTTTCTATGCATTCCCATTGCACTCTTATGCATATTGTATTGGATTCTGAACAGAGATAAAAATGATGATTGGACAGACATGTTCTAGTGCTAGTGCAATAGCACAGAAGTGCTCAAGAGGGAAATTATTACAACAATATGAAAGATAGATGTCTGAAGGATAACTTTGTAGCTCTGAAACTCTGCTCCATTTAGATATTCTTTTAATGAAATTGGAAGAAAACTTGTGTGTTTTCTGTGTGCAATATATACAGAAAAAGTAATAGAAAGAAATTAAAAGAAGTGGTATTTCTTGTATAGAGTTTTTATAAATATTGAATGAATAAAGCTCACACCAAGTGTATGTGGTGTGTGTATTGGAGGAATCTAACCACTCCGTGTACTTTTTGGACACAGTTTTTTAACTTCATAGCTTCCTATGAAGTCTTCTTTCATATCTTTTAAAATTATTTGCGTGGTTATCTATCTTGGTAAACTATCACTGTATGCGTATCTTGGGGAGACCTAATTGAAACCAAGAACTATTGGAGAAACAATTACCACAACTTCGGAAAATATAAGCTGTTGAAGGATTTTAAGAAAGCATAATTTTCCAAAGGGGATGCTATTCTTCACCTTTGTTTTGCAAATGCCCCATACTTATCATTTTTTAAGGAGCGAAAGGTTATGTCCTCTGTGTTTAAAGGCAAAGGAACCCTTTGGGGCATTTTAGCTTCCTATTGTCTGATTGCTTGGTGCCAAACTAGGTGCTCGACCTGAATACAGCTGAGTGCTATTTTTCTTTGTTCTTTCCATCAAGAGAAATTTATTATAAAGAAAAAGATCTCTTTTCCAGCAATTTGTTTATTAGGCTTTTCTCTTCCTAACCTATGTTATTTTGGTGAGGATATCACTTTGAGCATCTCTTGCCTCATCCAAGTGCTTGCCTAAGCTCCAAAACCAAATGTTTTGCTATTCACCTCACCTCAACTGTGGCAACACCGTAGAATAGTGACTGTCTCACCTTAGCACATTAAGCGCCGTTGACAGTGTTGGTTACATGTAAGAGGAATATATTTAATTAAGTTTATTTCTCCTTTGCATCTAGGTTATTATATTTTATTGACATGAATCAATATTTGTATTTTAATTGGAAAAAAAAAGTGAATGTGAAAGATGCATGTAAAATTGTTATATGCATATCTACAGGTAGGACGATATGCACTTGGACCCATGAATATGTGATAAACTTTGAAATGAAGTGAAGAAATATTTGAAGAATAAGATCTGAAATCTCACATAATTCCATGTGTCTCAAATATTGTTAACAAATCTAGATTAAGCTTATAGATGGATAGTATTGAATCTATTGATAATTCTCTTAAAAATGAGTTTACCATATGCTGTTTACTCTAGTCATAAAAAATATGCTGTTTACTCATTTCCTTTAAGAGTCCCTTCCATCCCCTGTCAACACAAATATCTTTTATTAAAATAATACTTAAAAAGAGGTAAAAGTAATTTTAAAAATAGGAAACTAATGATGGTCTCATTTATTAGCTGGTTGGGAATTTGGTTTAGTTGAAGTGTTCAGGTAATGCTCAGGGAATATAAATTTTCAAATCTAGGCATCACCTAGTTGTTGCTTAGGCACTGCCAAGGAAACAAGCTTTATTTAACATTACAATTACATAAATCCAAGATGTTGTAACTAAAGAAAAAAAATGAAAATATAGCAATATAGCATAGATGAAGAATAAAAATTATGGTAGAGCTTAATAAAAAATGAAGTAAAAAAAAAAAAGAAGGAAAATCAATGGGAAAAGACACATATGGCACATTTATTGAGATATTGGACAGAGATTCCTAAAACATTAATACCTTTTTTAGGTTTTCTTTATGTTTTATAGATTATAAATTTTATGGTGTAGCAAATCTACTGTGTCTATTTATTTACTTATTATTATTATTATTATTATTTTTTTTTGATAAATCATGAGATTATATTAAAATATAAGAGGAAGAATACAAGCTCCATGACTTATAGATCAAGCATGGAGTGATGGAAGCCAAGGCTTCTACAAAAACAGAAAAGCCAAAACCAGACGATAAGCACTGCCGGAACCACCCAAACACTACTCCTGTAGTATATCGGCTGTTGGCACCCCCTCAAACATGTCGACCCTCCCCAAGCCCCTCCAAGCCTAAACCTCAGCTGTATGAGATGTCCCGCCCACTGAACAAAGACCAAACCAGACGAACCAAATGGATAAACCTTGAAGCACACACCTCAGCCTTCTCCATCCAGACAATAATGGAAGAGGACAAGCCCTCAGCTGTCTATCAATGTATGTGAGCAATGCAAGCACTAGGTGCCCTGTAATGTATTGGAACACAGGGAACATTTGGACTGCACTGGATGGGCCTTTTGTTATATGGGAACTTACCGTGCACAAAAGTGTCGGTTGTTTTACTTAATTTTCTTGATCTGTCCATCATGCACTTTAAAGTACTTACTTTTGTGTTACGAGAAGTTTGTTGATTTGAGATAACAAGAATGCCTCCTAGATTTCTTTTAATGCCTTGTCCTTTTTGGTAGTTCTAGTTTAATTTTGAAATTGCTTTTATTGAAAATCTTTGATGGATGGTACCTACAACATGAATTTCCACCTAGTGAACACATGATATATTTGTATGGAAACTTGGCTTTAGCTCTCTATATAAACTTGTCTATAAGAAGTAAAATATAATCATCTAATATGATCATTAAACAAAGTGGAACCTCATAAAGCCATTGTTGATCTTACCACTTGCTGGTTTTTTATGCAACCAAGTTCGTTGATTTCGCTTGGATCTGTTCATTAAAATTGTTTCAGACTTGAGCATTTTAACATTAGACTGCACACAGATTTTGATGATGGTTCCCCTTTTGTTTTGACAGGAATTTGATTCCTCATATGGTCCAGCTTGGCATTGCATTGTGGGAACAAGCTTTGGTTCATACGTCACACATTCCCTAGGAGGCTTCCTGTACTTCTCTATCGACAAGGTCTACATCCTCCTCTTTAAAACTATTGTTGAGCCCTTAGATCAGTGAGGGTTATTACAGATTTGAGTCCCACAAGCGTTTTGCTTGGTTCCAAAATTTTATATTTCAAAAGATTTATGTGTAAAACTAGACAAACTGCATGAAAAAAGAAATGGTCTTTGTGGTTTTCTAAAAATACAGCTCAATTGCATCTTATAGTTTCTTCATGTTTCTCTGTTTTTGGGTCTACTCACATTATTTAAAATGCCACAAGGTAATGGCCTAATGGGTACCTTAAAATTGCGGTCATCCCTTCTGAACTGCTTGTGTTTACAAAATTCCTTATCTTGCCTTCTGCCAGATTCTCTGTTCTGCAGGGAGTGTCGATAGGTACACGCAAACGTACTTATCCACAGCAACAATAAACTACTTAATAGTGCTTGGTAAATACATTTATTTAAGTACTTATGAAAGTTTAGAGGTAAAATAGGTATTATGAAAATATTACTCAAGTTTAGAAATAACATTTATTTAAGTACTTATATTAAAGTTTAGGGGTAAAATAGGTATTATGAAAACATTATTAAAGTTTAGAAATAGCTTCCCGCATAAGTGATAAGAGAAGCTACCTTCAGCAGCTTCTTCTTATGGGTAGCCTTACTTTACTGCGGATGGGCAAGTACTTACAAACACACTTAATTTTAAATGTGCTTTAATAAGTTATAAGCTGAAATAAACACATATCTAAGCCCGGGCAAAAGCAGCCTTAGTTCTTATGGACACGATTGATGAGTTTGTGGGTCACATGCTGATATGAGCTTACACGGCTTAAGGACGATGATCCCGAAATCTACAGAAATGGAAAACGCAACTAGCTTTCACCAATTTTCTTCCTTATTATTTTTAATTAGGGTAAATTATGTTGACATTCCCTTAGATTTGGTATAGTGGCATGGCATTAAGTGCTCCTCAAATTTATAAAGACATATCAAGGGAAAGTACATAGAGATTTGGTGCATGTTAGATACACATTATCAAACCTATAAGGATACTGTAGTTTTGATGGGAGAATTGATAAAGATTTGCATTGATTTGGAAGGTATGGATTTGATTTTAAAATCTTATCAAAATTGGATTATATTTATTTAGTTTCTATTGTTATCTCTATGTATTTTCTATTTAAATCCCCAATGGGGTCTCTTTATAATCACTTTTGAATTATCAATAAATCAGTTTGTCTTCATGGTATCAAAGTTCTACACAATCAAAGTTGTGTGAGATCTTTGTGCCACCCGTCGGGCACCACTATTGCCGTCCGTCGGGCACTGCTTCACGTCATGTCTAAATCTTCTTTCACTTTCTTCATTTATTTTATTTTTCATTCTTAGACACCACCCGACTTAACTTTTTGTTGCTCTTTATTAGTTTTATTTATGTTTCTTAAGTATTTAGCTTTCTGTTATTAATCAAAGTTTCTAATACTCAAGATTGTTACCTTCTGTCATCCGAATTTTTGTGGTCTTCTATTTCGGTTAAGATCTGACTTCTCGAAATCTATCAACACTTACGGTTTTTTCAGTCACGAAAAAACTTAGTGTTTCTTGTTTAGTCATCCGCGCGTCATTCACGGTTTATGTAACGACGCCCATCACCTCTATGTACTTCACGTCACCTCATGCCCTTCATTGTCCTTTTCTATCTGAGTTGTTAGTGCAGATTTGAGATTGTAGTTTGTGAAGAAGAAGAAGAAAAAGAAGAAGAAGAAGAAGAGGAGAGAAAAAAAAAAGTGTGGTTAACAGACCCCACTTATTTGGTCCATGAGGCCCATTTCAAGAATTATGATCCCCTTTGGCAAAATACAAAACACAAGATCACGAGATCTAATTTTAGGTCCAAATGGGCCCTTTTAAACGCTCGTGACCCCTATGGCAAGACTATAGGCAAGTTCATGGAAAAATTGACCTAAAGAAGTCAATTTTATTGCCCAAGAGACTATTCAGTCCATCGAGGCCCTTACCCATTGAAGTGATCCGTCAAGGTTTGACCCATTGAGGCCTATATTATTCTCTTTTCACAAACCTCAACAACGACAACTACAAGAGAATGACAATTTGACAATTGACAAGCTTGATACAATTATCAAAGTCAAACTGATGCAAAGTTGCAAATTAGCATGAGTTTGAGAGAGAATATACACAGAGGTTTGGTACATGTGAGATACACATCATCATGTGTAGCTCACCTATAAGGAAGCCCCAATTTTGATGGGAGAATTGATAAAAATTTGCATTGATTTGAAAGATATCACTACAAAAAATCCATCTTTTACCGACAGTCACAAACCGCCGGTAAAACTATAATAACCGCGTGTAAAAAACCTATAGGCGGTCGTAGAGCCAGCCGGAAATAATAGGGTCGGAAATTCAATTTTCGACGGTCTTGTCGGCGGTTAAAGGTTGTCGCCTGATATAGTATACCGGTAAAGGTTGTATTCAATTATTATTATTATTTTTTTAATTGAATACAAAGAGCGATAAATATATAGTGTTTCTTATTCTGTAATTTTTTTGGTCCCACGTGGATCCAGCGAGAGCATTGCATATACCCAAATCGACAGGAAACACATACAAACAATCAAAGACTTTACAACTAAAGAGAACAAAACCAGAATCCAGAAATCGATGTTTCCAAAAAAAAAAAAAAATTGAAAGACCAGAGGACCAAACGAAGTGATACAATCATACAGAACTTAAAGAATAAACAATGAAAAGACTTACCGACTGCGACATTATACGTTCCATAAGTTGCAAGATGAAAACGAGAACGGATTACCAGAAACCGCAACTGCCTCCTCAGCCTCTCCGACAATATCTTTAAATGCATTCATATCTGCAATAAAAGAGAATTCCTACCCAAGTTGGTAAGCCATTGACCATTCGCTTCACCAAGTAATATGCATAACAGTTCATATCTCAATTGCTCAAATACAGCAAACTAGAACAGAAAGGTCGAAGTCATTACCCGTAAGATTTTCCTAAACCATTTTGACTTCTTTGGGCTTATGTGGCTTCCCCACCACCAAGAATATACATAAGCGTCTAGACTCGAAATGTGACAGGGTTGCCATGATTTCAGTCAATAACACAAACACTCTTGCCTCAATGCAATGCTAAAAATAGCTCCTGAATCCTTGGCTATCTTTCTTCTTATACCTACTCACCAAGATCAACAAACGCAAAGCGATAATAGGATGTCTTCAATTGGGGGTCTCATATCCAAGACTGCACGAAAATTTATCAACACACAGACCTATAATCACAAACACAATCACATGTACAATGGATCTCTCTATATCCAGAGATCG
>JAUPMG010043098.1:0-14175 GCA_031762675.1 Pachysandra terminalis | reverse complement strand
TTAGCTTCTAATCTAGCTGATTAGCAGGCTCATCCCAATTAACTAAATTAATTATACCACTAAGCATGATTAACTCAATAATCAGAATTAGGAATATTACAAATACACCATAAATGCAAACAATGCACTTACCTTGCACATCCAAATCTTGATGCACTAAAATTTGGGTTGAAGATGGCTTCTCGCTAATGCTCTTCTTCTTCTTCTTCTTCTTCTCTTCTTCCTCCTTGGAGCTCTCCAACACAACACAACACGAATGAGTTTAGGGTTAGCCTAAATCCTATTCTCTTATGAGAAACAAATCCTAGCCCTCCACTAACCCTTGGATGGGAGAGTTAATCTCAACCATCCAAGCTCTTTAAAGACAGGGGTTAGGGTTCAGGGCAAGGAACACAACAAGTGTCCTCTTGAGCTGGCCACACAAATTGCCAAAATACCCTTAAGAATGCATAAATTATAGAAATGCCCCTGAATAGAAGAAATAGCAAATCTGAGGGGCGTTACATTAGACTGATCACTTTTTAATCTTAGCCTTTAGATTAGTTTTCTAGAAATATAGGTTTCTTTCTATTATGGTTTCTTACTAATTCTGTTTTAGACTCTTAGTTTTTAGTTTGAATAGTTGCTATTCTAGTTTAAATCCCAGCCATCAATTGGAGATTGAAGGCTCCTACAAGATCTCAGACATTAATTTATATTCCAGAATCTTAGCTTTATTACGATTATAGTTTGTAGAGAATACTTACTAATTACTTATCTTTGACTTGGTCTCATATTCTTAGTCTTCTACATTTTGAATTCTTTCTAATAGAGAGTGTTTCTATTTCCTTATCTCAGCCATTAATCTTATATCGAATATCCTAGCCATTGATTTATATTTAGAGATCCCTACAAGATCCTAGCCACATGTCATAACTAAAGAGAGTTGTGATTGTGTGTGATGAACCTAGTTTCCTATGGTACAACCCACCAATCACAATCAGTTAAAAGTCAAACACGAGAGCTAATTACTAAAATTTTAAATTAACCCCTAATTTCTTATTATTTACACATTAACCTTATAATTTTTGTTTGGGTTATTACATGAACGCTTTAAGAAGCTTTTGCCACCTTCCTTTGACAAAAGAGGAGAGCCTATAAGAGGTCAAGATTGGATGCAGGAGATAAAGAAAATCTTCAGAGAAATGGGGTGTCCCAAAAACCAAAAAGTGAGGTTGGTTGTATTTATGCTTAAGTATGAATCATACCATTGATGGGAGATGATGAAGAGAGCACATGGGGAAGTGAATGAATGGGAAATATTCCGACAGCAATTCTTCGAGTCCTATTTTCCAAGAAGCAATAGGAGATAGAGAGCTACAAAATTTCTGAAGTTGGAATAGAGTTCAACTACTGTTGCACAGTACGAGGGTCAGTTCACAATGCTATCTCGCTTTGATCCTCATGTAATTGCTGATGAGGAAGATAAGGTAGTGAAGTTCGAAGAAGCAATTAGGTCTAAGGACGTATGCTCGAGTCTTGAAGTGTGCCCATCGTGTTGAGAAGGAAAACGACATTTTTAATCAACAGAGGGAGGCATCGAGGCCCGATCGGGGTCGATTCCAGTCCGATCAGCATAGAAGCGAGAAGCGAGAAGCGAGAAGCGCGAAGCACTTCAGATATAATGACCGTCGGCAGAGAGCAGTGGTAGCTAGACCAACTCCAGGGGTTATGGAACCATTTGCAACTCCTTATATTTGGAAGAGGGGGCTAGTGACATGCTTCAATTGTGGGAAAGTAGGGCATGTGAAGAGAAATTGCAGTGAGCCGATCCGAGATAAGGGTCAGGGGCCGATGGCAGATGCTAAACCACCTCCGAAAGGACATGTCAATGCCTTGACTGACGGAGCTATGCAGAGGGATGACGGGGCATCCAACGCAGTGGTGGAAGGTACACTTTAAATTTTTTCCATACACCTGATCATGCGCTATTTTATTCGGGTGCTACACACTCGTTTATATCTACTATTTTCATGCATGCCTTGGATCTTGTGCCATCTTTGTTGAGTGAACCCTTATGTGTGGAAAATCCAGTTGGGGGAGTGACTACTATAAGTCAGGCATGTCTATACTGTGCTATTAGAGTAGGAGATTTGAGCTTAGAGGCAGATTTGGTCATGTTGGCTTTGACTAACTTTGACATCATCCTAGGCATGGATAGGCTTGTTACTTACCATGCCATGGTGGACTGCTTCGAAAAGATAGTCATGTTTGAGTTTCCGAATGGTAGGAGTGTGAGAATTCTAGGGAACCAGAAGGACACTTATCAGATGGAGTTCTTGGATTCGATGGATGTGGGGAAAGAGTTATCCTTAGTGGAGATTCCCATAGTCCGAGAATTTATTGTGGTATTTCAAGAGATACCAAGACTACCGTCTTTAAGGGAGGTAGAGTTCAGCATTGAATTAGTGCCTGGCATAAATCCGATTTCATTGGCTACCTATCGAATGGCACTGATGGAGTTGAGAGAACTCAAGGAACATCTAGATGGGTTGATGAAGTTGGGATTTATTTGGCCGAGTGTTTATCCTTGGGGAGCACCGGTGATTTTGTGAAGAAGAAGGATGGATTAATGAGACTTTGTATTGATTACAAGCAATTGAACCGGGTTACTATCAAGAACAAGTACCCATTGCCTACGATCGATGACTTATTCGATCACCTGAGAGGAGCTCAAAAAATTTCTAAGATTGACTTGAGGTCTGGTTGTCACCAACTGTGGATCAGAGAGTGTGACGTTCAAAGGACAACATTCCAAACCAGGTATGGGCACTATGATTTGGTGATGATGCCTTTCAGTTTGACTAATGCACCAGCTGCCTTTATGGATATGATGCATCAGGTTTTCAAACTGTATCTAGAACAGTTTTTGGTAATTTTTGTAGACGATATTCTAATTTACTTCAAGTCGAAGGAGGAACACGAAGAACACTTGAGTTTAGAACTGAGGACAATTTGGAACATCAGTTCTATACTAAATTTAGCAAGTGTGATTTTTGGAGAGACGAGGTTAGATTCTTGAGGCATGTGGTGTCAAAGATGAGTATTTCTATTGATCCTTCAAAAGTGGATGCTGTTTTGAGTTGGGAGAGGCCTAAAAATGCTACAGAAATCCAGAGTTTCAAGGGTTCGACAGGATATTATAGGAGATTTATCGAGGGGTTCTCGAAGATTTCAGCACCATTGACTAGTTTACCGAGCAAGGATGCTAAATCCTGTTGGAATGATTGGTGTGAATCAGCTTTTGAGGAATTGAAGGAGAAACTGGCATCATCTCTGGTGGTAGTGATTTCGATCAGCGGGAAGAAATTGGCTATATACACAGACGCATCTTTGTTGGGTTTGGGATGTGTGTTGATGTAGGATGGGCAAGTCGTAGCCTATGCATCTTGGCAACTCAAAGTTCATGAGTGTAAATACCCTACTCATGATTTGGAACAAGCCACGGTGGTGTTTGCCTTGAAGCTATGGAAGCATTACTTATACAGGAAAGATTTCGAGTTATTCACAGACCATAAGAGATTAAAATATTTGTTCACTCAACATGAGGTAGAGGAGGTGGATGGAGTTAGTGCATGACTACGTGACTACACTTCAATATCATCCGGAAAAAGTGAACATATTTACGGATGCCTTAAACCGTAAGCCCTGCAACCCTTTACTTGTTTGATGCGGCAGGAGCATAGTTTCGTAGAAGGTTTCAGTGCATTGGATATTCGATCAGATGAGAGGAAGAGTAAGGGGATACTCTTTAGTCTTGTGGCTAGACCATCATTGTTGGATCGGATTTCAAAAGAGCAGAAATCATATCAGAATCTTCAGCTTTTGGCAGCGTATGAGGCAAAGCCGGATTGGTTGGTACATACAAACGGAGTGATTAGATTTAGAGGTCGGCTCTGTATTCCTAATGATGAAACAGTTTGGAATGGGATTTTGGAGGAGGCTCACAAGTCTTGGTACCCGATTCATCTTGGAGGTACTGTATCGTGATTTAAGGAGAGTATGAAGCAAGACATAGCTTAGTTTATGGTACGGTGTCTTATATGTCAGCAAGTTAAGGCAAAACACATGAAAACAGTGGGTTTGCTACAACCTTTACCTATTTCGGAATGGAAGTGGGAACATGTGACTATGGAATTTTTAAGTGGATTGCCTAAGTCCAAAAATGGGTGTGACTCTTTTTGGGTAATAGTTGACCAGTTGACAAAGTAGGCTCACCTCTTGCCAGTTCGAATCATGGCATCAAGAGATGATATGGTGCGACTGTATATTCGTGAGATCGTGAGACTACATGGGGTTCCAGCAAACACAATTTCAGATCGAGATGAGAGATTTACATCTTAGTTTTGGGCGAGCTTGCAAAAAGATTTAGGAACACAACTTGATTTCAGTACTTCCTTTCATCCTCAGACAGACGAGCAGACCAAAAGAGTCAATTAGATATTAGAGGACATGTTGAGGTCATGTCTATTGGACTTCAAGGGAAGCTGGTGTGATCATATTCCATTGGCAGAATTCTCCTACAATAACAGTTATCAGTCCAGTATCGGTATGGCTCCGTTTAAGGCACTATACGGGAGGCCATGTGGGTCACCTATCTGTTAGACAGATGTGGGAGTGGGTAGTATTCTTGAACCAGAGCTTATCCAAGAGACTACTGAGAAGGTGAAGATTATTCGAGAGCGATTGCGTGCAGATCAGAGTCATTGGAAGAACTATGCGGATCGTAGAAGACGAGATCTTAAGTTTAGCATTAGTGATCATGTATTCTTGAAGGTTTCACCAATGAAGGGTGTAATGAGATTCGGTAAGAAGGGGAAGCTTGCATCTCGTTTCATTGAACCATTTGAATTGCGGCATGCTTTGGAAATGTTCCTTATCGTCTTGTACTACCACCTCAGTTAGTTGTTGTTCATGATTTATTCCATGTTTCAATGTTCAGGAAATATGAACTGGATTCATTACATGTTTTGGACTGGAAGGAACTACAGCTCCGAGTGGATGTATCATATGAGGAATCACAATTACGGATCATGGATCGTAAGGAATAAATACTAAGAACAAAAACCATTCCAATAGTGAAGATACAATCGAACCATCGTGATGAACTAGAATCAGAGATTCGGAAGCGATATCCATCTTTGTTCACGGATTACGGTACGTAAATATAGGGACAAAATTTCATGTAAGGGAGGTAGATAGTAGTGATCCTTGTCCTTAAATCATAATTAATATAATTTAATTATGATTTATAAATAATCTTTTGTGAGAGATTATGATGGATTGTAGGCTTAATTTATTAAATAGGTAAATTATTGTTATAAGAATTGACCATAGGGACCTAGGTATAATATTATAAAGTTTGGGGGATACTTATATAATTTTCTCTTTTCCAGGAGACGAGGGCCTTGGGCTTGACTCATTGGGCTAGAGCTGGTCGTGTGGTCCATATGACTAAATGAAGTTAGTTTAGACTTTTCATATTTTGAATTTGAATTTGGAGTTGACTTGATTTGGATAGAGGGAGAGCTACATGATTCTCTCAACCTCCTTCCAAATAGATACGTGAGTGAGTTATGCGAAGTTCCCATAACCACCCGTCTTTGCTTTTGTATCCACGACCAAGAGAAAGGAGGGAGGAAATCGGACGGTTTTTGGTTGTTGTAGAGAAAAAGAGAGAAAAATATAAAGGAAGAGAAGAAAGCTAAGGAAGAAAGGTTGCAGGAGGCAAGGACTTGGGAAGAATCTTGTTTTGTTAGGAAATCTACAGAAAAAAGGTATAAGGTAGGTTCAATGGTTCTCCCTCATTTTCTTATCATAGAGATGAACTACCATGAAATAATGATGAATCTGTGATGTTCTCTAAATCTGGTTTCCAGGTGTGTTATGAGCATGATTACGAGAGTGGATTAATATGTATATGATCTGATAGGTGTCAGCATGAATAATAACATGGTATTAATCTAGTAAAAAAGAGCATGATCTATTTATGTGATTTCTTCACCTAATGTCATACTGATATGAATAAATCTGTGAATGCCTATGTTAAATGATTGGAATGATGAGAAGAAAGTAGAAATGTGGTGTATATGTGTTTATTTTAATATTTCAATGATGTGTGATGAAGAATGGGGTGAAAAAAGGAATTCTTCTGGGTTTACGAGGGTGTCGGTCGAGTCTCGGTTGACCGAGATTTCTCGGCAGCACAGAAGTGCTTTCGGGCCAGCCGACCGAGAATGGTTCGGTCGACCCAAGAATTTATCATAAGGGGCCTTGGGCTAGCCGACCAAGAAGGTTGGGTTGACCAAGGGAGTCGACCGACAATTGGCGAAGTTGGCCAATTGTCATGAAATTTTGCAGAAAGGTGATTAAGGTCCTATTGAGATTGTGTGTGGTATTTGTATCTTAGAATAAGATCTGTCTGATGAGTTATGAATCAAAGTGATGTAATCTTCATGTTTTGACTGTCCTATGTGAACTAATATTGAATGCTGTGACCTATGAGAAAGTATATATATTGTTTTAACCTGAGAAACATATGAATGTGATGAATATAGATGTATGGGCATGATATACATGAGTTATGCATGTGGCATGTGTGTGGTCCCTGTGTGACCTAGGCTTAAGATATGCATGTGTGGGTGTATGTGTAATGACCTAAACCAATTAAGAGCTAATCAATTATATTTAAAACCTTAATTTAAGCTTCTCAAACCACTTTATTTATAATCGGAATTGAAGAGAAAGCTAGTAAGTCATAATTTCAAGAATATAACTAGTTGAATCTTGATTTCCCTATTTTTTTACATCCATTTCAATTTTAATTTCAAAATGTGAAGTGTTTGTGATGGTTAATGCTTTTTAGAATGGTTTAAATACTATATTCATGTTCTTGAATGTATGAGACCAAGTAAAAACAACATAGGTTGGAAAAACCCCGAAGCTTTGCCCAATTCACAACGTTTGGCGGCCAACTCGGCGCACCGAACAGTCGCCGAACATGAATTCTGGGCCAAGGGCGGACATTTCGGTGCTCCGAAATGTCATCGAGGTTGAATGTCAACCGCAAAGAACGCCGAAATGACTTCAGGGCGACGAGATCTACTTCGGTGAGCCGATTGGGGCGCTGACATGGTCGCCGAAATTGGAAGTCCTGGAATTGTCGCCGAATCTCAGAGTAGTCCGCCGAGAGGTCGCCGAGATGTGCTTCGGTGCGGCGAAGGGGATACTAAAGAGGTCACCGAATAAGCAGGTCTTGGAATTGTCGCCAAATCTCAGGTGAGTTCACTGAGGAGGTCGCCGAAAGGGGTTTCAGTGCACCGAATTTTACGCCGAAGACTACACCGAACCTATAGATTGGATTAATATGTTTTAATAACAGTAGTATACCTATGTAGTGTAGAAATAATGAATACCTTGCCTACATATTATCTGTTGTATGACTTGTGCTGAACTTGTGTGTGTCATGGAGATGTAGATTTTATGAAATGTTTTGTTGGATTGTAGTGTGTTCCATGTTTATATACAGTAATATGAATGATAAAATCATATGCCATACTTGACGCACCCTGTACACTAAATCATGCGTAATGCATAGTAGTTAGACGCACATGGTATGATAATAGTGTAATTCTTATCTTAAGTAGACAAACTAGGCTTTGAGTGATGATGTGAGTGACATAGATAGATGTATGTGTTAGTTTAGTTTATAATACACCCTGTACACAAAAATGTATGATTAGTTAGTGTGCACTGTTTTACTTCACTACTTCACTGCACAGCATAGACTCTATGGTCAACGAGAATAACCCTGTATTCCGAGACCTCACGGTTGAGTCTTGTGAATGGACATGAGTGTGGTGTGAATATCACATCTACGGAGGGATCAGCTAGATTGAGTTGAGGGCGTAGCTAACCCAATAGACTTATTCTTAGCCCGAGGGTTTTGGCCACGGACAAGAATATATAAGAAAGGACCTCTGTAGTTAGGTCAGCTAGTCATGTTTTCCTGAGGGATCCGCTATTAGCTGCAAGTCTCGGTCTACGGACCACTGATCAAAAATAAGTGGGGGGATTGTACCCTCTAGGTTGAAAATCCTTAGAACTACGCGATATCCGTAGAATAGCCTTATTTCCATGGACCGTATATACGGGGGATGCATTCAGGTTGCTGAGACATCCTGGGGCGCATTTAGGTTGCTGGGACACCCCGAAATAGAGGCTGGATCAGGAGGAAATAGATTAGATAGACTCTCTATCAGAGCTGCATTTGCACAACATATAGACTTGTTTGCTAGCTCACCTTGGTGAGGTTCAGTAATGTAGGATGCATTTCATGCATAATAAAATAACTTACCTCATGCATTGAAGTGTTTGACTTCTCTTATGATTTAGAATTGAAATAAATGTAAATATAAAGAACTTCATAACAGACTTATACATTTCTGAAATTATAATACTTACAAGCTTATAGCTTATGCTTTCTAGCAACATTTTTTCATGTCCTATAGTAGAGGACGTTGTTAAAGAAGAACCTGTGAGGGAAGGAGGCATTGAAGAGGAAGACGAGTTCTACTCTTACGAGTGAGTCATTGAAATGCTTGTTCAAACTCTGATAGTATTTATTTTTGGTCTGTTTTGTAGATACCAGTATTGGTATCTAATTGTAAATTTGATTTGAAACCTAGAACTGTTTTCTTTTAATTTTCGCTGCACCTTACGTAATTAAGTATTACATTTTCATTATGAATTTTTGAATGATGGTTTAAATTGTTAGTACTATAAACTGTTATTCAAATGTCACTCTCCTTACGAGGAAGTGAAGGTCGTAATCCAAACTCCTCTGAACCCTAAGTGGTCTCATGAGTTTGGGTTGTGACAATGTGACCCTAAAGAGATCATGTTTGGTTTTGGAATCCCTAAGAAAGGATATTTTGATGTGAATGTGTACAAGCATGAGTTATTTGTATATAGTGGTTGTCATGGCTATTCCTACCTTTGGGTTGTATTCCTTGAAAGGAAGATAGTATTTTCCTACCTTCGTGTTGTATTCCCTGAAAGGAAAGAGATGGTTATTCTACCTCTGGGTTGTATTCCCTGAAAGAAAGATGATATTTCCTACCTTTGGGTTGTATTCCCTAAAAGGAAAGAGATGGCTTATTCCTACCTTTGGGTCGTATTCCCTGAAAAGAAGATGGGATGTGTGGACATTCCTTAAGTAGAAATCCCATAAAGTGTTGTGAGTGTTGGTTACAAGGTTATGCAATGCCTAACACCTTGTCTAGGCATCCTTTTCATCCTCATCATTTCATTCAACAGCATTATGCATCATTTGCACTCATCCTCATCATTTTTCATTGTGTGTGTGTGCTACTATCATCATTATGCATGAATTGTGTTCATTCTAATATCTTCATTGTGAGTGCTGGTTATTCTTTATATCAGTTTATATGTATTCAGTTTTATCATTATTATGGTTACGGAGTTGGAAAAGCATGTGAATAATATACGGGTTCCTTGGTGTGTGATTATGGTACTGGGAAGAGGCATAGTTACTTGGATTCCAATTGGGCCTCCAAAGCTCACGCCTTCATGCACCAGTTTTCCTATAAGGGTGAGGAGCTGATTAGCTGGATTGGAGTGGTTGGACAAGGATGATGCCTGTTGTTGTTTACAGTTTATTTTTTATTTGATGAGAACTAATGTAATTGACCCTCAAGGGCATGATTATGGTTTTAGTTGTTTTATGACATTCAAAATTTTGGGAACATGGTTATGATGATGTATTGGTTTGTTTTAATTAAGGCTTCTGCTATTTAATTCTTAACTCTGATGTACCATTAGAGATGGTACATCTATTTGTGGACCGCATCTAATGGTTGGATCCGAAGGTCACACCTTGAAGTCCTTGAGATTACATATCTCGAATTCGGGGAGTGACACGGACTGGGTTGATTGAATTGGATTGGTTTGATGTTTGGATCACTCTTGGTTCGTGTTGATCTTCCGATCGGACACATCTAAGGGATCCAAATGATCTTGACCGTCAAATAGCAAGTCTGATCGTGTTCGCACGATCGGGACCATCTGATCAGAGTTACACCTGATCTGAGAGGTGTCAACTGAGCAGGTATCTTTATAGGATGAGATCCTGACCGTAAGATCATACTTGAACCTGGTCGATGATGGGTGAAGGGTTGCATGCCCTTTCGAATTGATCCAGGCCGTTGGATTAAGATCGTACATGTTGGTGAACATGTACATGCATGCCTATAAATAGACTGGTTGTCCAAACCAATTCATTCATTAGATCCAATCCAGACCAGATCTGATTGAAAGAGATACATCATCAAGTATTTGGCATCATCAGTTCTTAAATACAGTTTATTGTTGTGATGGACAGTGCACATCCGAGAATCAAAACGAATCTAATTAGAGGTTTGATTGTATTCTGAAGGCATTTTCTCACTAACCCCTAATGCATTCGCGATCTTGATCGAAGGAGGAGAAAATTGTCTAAAAGATAGCGAATTGACCATGCCATGAAGCTTGCTGATCAACAATGCAAATTGCAAATTGCTCTAACCCTTCATACTTCTGATAATCTATTGTTTTCCCAACATACATATATGAACTCAAATTAAATTCGAGTTACTTATTAGGTACAGTTCGGTTTAGACTTTAGAGTTATATGCATTATGGTTCCAATTTTATTTATTTATTTATTTCTTTTTTTTTTCGATTTAACCGATATCTCAAATGAAAAACCAAGCCAATCAAAAACAGCCTTAATAATCTTAGTTGCTTGTTGGTGAAAAAGGCATAATGAGATGGAAAATACTTGGGGGGTTTGGTTTGATTGTGCCCCAGTGATCAAATGATTTGTATTGTCTAATCTGGTTCAGTGAGAGGAGGCAGCATCTCATGATCTGTATGTATACTATTAACTTTATCCAATGGCATAGGCGAAGCAACTGATGATTTAATCCAACCAACAACCAAGAATGTGGAGTAAGATGTCGCATGGTCATCCGAATTCGGTGATGTATGAATAGTATGATGAAGATCACTCATAAGTTTAAAATGTCTCCAATATTGTGGTCGTTCTCACCTGTTTTAGGCTGCGCTTGGCCCGGCTTATGCTTATGGATAGAACTCATTGGATAAGTTGCTCAATGGAAGCACTTATCCTCAACAGTAATAAACTACTTATTTGAAAAAAATAGTGTTTGATAAATACATTTATTTAAGTGTTTATGAAAGTTTAGTCGTAAAATAGGTATTATAAAAATATTATTTAAGTTTAGAAATAACATTTATTTAAGCACTAATGAAATTTAGTAGAAAAATAGGTATTTTAAAAATATTACTAAAGTTGTGAAATAGCTTAACGCATAAGAGCTTGTGAGAAGTTGCTCCGTATGGGTAGCCTTTCTCTAGTGCTTATGGGTAAGCACTTACCCATAAGTGCTACCAAACACATTTAATTTTAAAAAGTGCTTAAATAAGCTATAAGCTTTAATAAGTACTTATAGAAACTGGGTCAAACACAGCCTTAATTGTTGAGATGTGGAGCCTAATGTTTTGTACGATTCAGTCTCGATTCACGTCCAGCCGGTTTATTACTATTCGTACTGTTATCCTTTGTTCACGCCGGTCCATCTGGGTTATTACTAGGGGTATTTTTGTACTTTTATCCTTCTATAATATAGTTATAACCCTAATTGTTTAGGGTTGTAATTTTGTAATTTTATCCTTCTGTAATATAGTTGTAACCCTAATCGTTTAGGGTTGTGAAATGATTAACGCTTTCTATAAGTAGAGAGGTGTGTAAGAGAGAGCTCTGCAATCCCCCTGTTTTTTATTATAATGGATTTTCTGCTGCCCCTTGGTTTCTCCTGCAAGGGTTTTTCACATACATCTGTTTTTCTTGCTCTTCTTATTTATTTTCGCTTTCTCTTCATCTTTCATTATTATTTGTGGGCTGTTCACAATATTAATCCAGCTATCCATGTAGTAGTGAAAAAAAAATGAAAAAATTACGGATAAGCCTTACTTTAGAGGCTAGTCCTCTTTTCACTCCTCTGTAAAATAACTTACTTATACTTATTATTTTATAATTTATTTATCATTTCAGTCCTATGATAGTGTCAACTAAGACGATATATTAAAAAAACAGAATTCAAGTGTTTTTTTATTATTTAAATTATAGTTATGGGTTCTTAATGAAGAAAAAACAATTCAAGGAAAAAAATTTTAAAAGCATATTTCCATTTAGGGGTTCTTGATATATATAAAAAAATCCATTTAAAACATATGTTTGTTTCTGGGTTATCAATAAAAAAAAGTGAAATAAAAGTATTTATGATTTGCTTTAATGTCTTACAAAAGATGAATTTGGAAGATTCTGGTGTATCATCCCAATTGCCAGTGTTATAGGACTGAAATGATAAATAAATTGTAAAGTAGAAAGTATAAGTAGGTATTGAAAAGAGGATAAGCCTCTAAAACAAGGCTTATCTGTAATTTTCCCAAAAAACATTGGGCTGTCCATGGTATTCTGCTGTACCTGCAATGTGCAATGAATCTTGAGAATGTTTTTACTGCCAACTCATCATCGTATGATTCTTGAAATCTAAATAAACTCTTTACTATCAAAAGGAATGTGTCAAGTCCCAGTCCTAGTCCCCAAGTCAAAATGAGAACTTAATATAGTTTTAGATACAGAGAGAGGTCAGTTTGAATGCAGCTTCCACTAGCAAATGAGAATATTTTCCAAATAATTATATGGATAAAGTTCTTGTACAAATTTACATATGAAATAGTTAAATAACAAATACAAGAGAACTTCCATAGACTTTATATGGGCCTGTCTTTGATAGTTGCTCCTTTGGTATAACAATACAAGGCTTATCACCTTTCATCCGTGCAAAATTTCCATCAGCTGACAACCCTAAGCATGAAAACATACGAATTGTCAAGCAGCTAGCATTCTGTCATAAGTTTAGATTAGTTCAGTTGGGAGCAACCTCTTTGAAAGTCTGGTGTACCGAAGATCATCTTGATTTTTACTACTGGTTCACCACACTGATAACTGTTACGTAACTATGTAGTGGATTGAACCCAAGACACAGAATGAGGCTGATCAGATTAACTTAATTCATTCAAGATGCACTTTTCACCTTCCTGCCGCTGGAGCCATTCCTTTGACCCAGGCTGAATTCTACAAGTGGGAAGTGCTACCATACTCGGACAATTTTTCAGACTCACTCATGTTTTTGTGTATTCTTAATTAAGAGTGATCCGCATGGGACTCACACAAGCCCTACTTTTCTCATAGCCAATTATGTAAAAGACATCAGGCGAGAATAGAAAAATGCAGCGAACATGGCAAGTATTTTCTTCCATGGTTGCATTGATCAGATGATCTAACATCTGATTGATCACTCACTTGGAAGAGAAGATTAATTTTTGGCCATGCAAAAGAACACTATCACATGGTTAAGATTAGCTAACATATTGCTTGGGAGTCATTCCCAAATTACCATTAGCAATGCAGTTATGATAAAAGGAGTGGCCCCCTGAATCCTTCGCACATTGCTGGAAATGACTAACGAGCAATAAACTGAGGGGTCAAGAAATTACCATACATGAGGGCGCATAAATGCTAATTTAGCCAAGATAACGAAGCAATACTCCATCATTTCCTAACACAAAACCCTTGGCATCATTGATAAACCTGCACAGGAAAGAAGATTGCAGAGCTTGTAAATGAATCAAAGCTCTGTAAATGAATCAAGTATCATACAAGTCATGTGAAGGAATGGGCCAGTAATAATCGAGACATGTAAAGTGTAGGTGTAGCCATAAAATGCTTTACGAACTTTCAAAGACTTCCACATATTGCCTTCTCTTCATTAACAAAGATTATATGATTTAAAAGGGAAAAAGAGAACTCAGAAATTCTTCCTTAAAAAGACCAACAGTAGAAAGACTTATATTATTAATGATACTGACATAATGATCAAGAAGACAAGGAAATGATGGAGCTTTTATAAAGCCTAAACTTACTTTACTGAATAAAGATTTGAAGCAATACTATCAGCTGCTTTGTCACGTATCCATGTCTTGCCACCA
>JAUPMG010043057.1:0-14176 GCA_031762675.1 Pachysandra terminalis | reverse complement strand
GTCCACTGAGGGTATTTTGGTAATTTCACACAACTTTAGGGGTTTTGACAAGATGTTTGGCTCAAGTGGATTAGGGATTAGGAACTGAGATCAAATATGAAAAGACGCCAAGCTCAAGCCTCCAGAAGCTGCAAAAATCAAAAAGAACAATTTTTCGTGCAAATTGGAGTGTCTACAGTGAGACTATGTGATTGACATGATACTTGTTTGTATTACGTGGTGGGACCATGTATATATGGTTGTATTAATGTATAATGGGACTATGCAATGTTTGTTTGACATGGTGGGACCATGAGATTGTTTATGAATATAGTGGGACTATGTGATTAACATGATACTTGTATGTTTGTATTATATGGTGGGACCATGTGGATATTGGTTTGGTTAGCATAGTGGGACTATGTGATTGATGTGATGTATATGATGAGATCATGTAGGATATGTTTGGATTCGTAGTGAGATTATGAGGATTGGGTTGAATGCATGATGGGATCATGTGTACCCTATGATTTATCATGGTGGGATGATGTGAACAATTGATATGATCTGATTTGATTACTAGTATGGTTTTGAAGGTGAAATGAGATTTTCATGTTAAAGGTGATATATCTATTAAATATGTGAGATTTAATATGATGATGAGCATGCTAATACATTTGACTGTTGTATTACTTGTTGAGTGAAATTGCATGAATTAACCATATTGTTATATATGCATGAAGATAATTACTGTAACTTCTTTGGTTTTCTCTACGAAGGTTCGGCTGACTCTTTCATTGAAACAGGTAATCAGTTCGTTTGACTTGCTGTCTGGAGAGAAGATTTCTCTTATTTCAGATACATGATTACTTGATGGATTATACATTGTTTCAGTTTATTTTATTTGGTTTTGACCACTAGTGTGCGTGAACATGTAATAGATTAAATGTCTATGTGGGTTTTAGCTTAACGGATTTATATTAAGCTACAGGTTGGATTTATTTAAGACTTTCGTTGATTATGGTTTTAGACTCTGATTAACCAAGATGATGGTTATGTATTTGTGAATGGTTATCCGCATCCACGTGGTGAATCCGATGGTTATTTCTCGTAAATCCTCGAGATCCTATATCTCGGATTTGGAGCGTGAGCGAGAGAGAGAGACCTATAATAACTGAAACAAACCCCACATGCATTTTACAGTACAATAAAAGCAACCAAGCTATATATAATTAAGGGAATAGAAACTTAAATTTTATTGCCATGTCATTTTTTTTTATAAATAAAAGAGGTAGAAACGGTTATTTTTTAATTGTCATCTCTAGAAAAAAAAAAAGGCAATATTATCTCTAATTATATTAAATACTTTATTATATTAAAGATTATTTTAAAACTTTTAAAATATGTTCGGACGCTTTCCAAAACATACTCTCCCTTAATAGTATAAATTTTTTATTTTTATTTTTTATAAGTGAAAGAGGTGGAAATGCTTATTTCTTAATTGTCGTATTTTGGAATAATAAGAAGACAATATTATCTCTAATTATAACAAATAGTTCATCATATTAAAGATTAATTACTTTATCATATTAAAGATTAATATTAAAAAAATTAATATTCATCTAAACATGACAAAAAACAAAATCACCGACACTAACAAGATATGAACAAAGTCTTTGCTATAGAAGGGTCTCTATAGCAAATCATCTTGCTGTGCACATAGGCTTCTTTGAAAATATATTACATAAATACCAAGACAAACAATGGCCAATCATCTTGCTGGGGACATAGACCAACTGTCACGACCCAACCCGGAAATCCTCGTTGGAGGCTCAGAATTTGGATTCGCAACTTTCACCCCAACAAAACTGGGAGTGGCAAGGCGATATCTAACCAAGTCGGGCTAAATATATAAAGGATATTAATCAAGATTCAATTTATAAAATATTAAAGGTCCTGATTAATATCCTATGTGGTTATTTTTAATACAAGCAGCGGAAATATGACTAGTCTAGTATTTTCAAATCAATTCCTATAGTAGTTTAAGTATATAACTTAAACAGAAAATCCTAATGAAGATTACTTCTATAGAATTTAAATTATCAGAGTCGTAAGAAAGAATTAAACAAGTAATGGAATTTCTCCAAGGAAAATTTGTAATACAAATTTACATTTGAATCCATTCAAGAAAACTGAAGGCAAATAGTTATATTACAGTTTCTTATTTTGTCAAAACTAAATAAATATCATACTTTAGAGAATTTAAGTTCAAACTACTAATATATATTAGATCTCGTTAATAGGGAAATCTCACGTTCAGTTCTTCATCCAGGTCTTCGATTTGGTCTTCATCTAACGTACCTCAAATGGTGGTCGCTATAAAGCGTGAGCTACACTATCCAGTAAGTATGATACCTTCAAGAATATATAAAACTATCCTAGAAATCATGCAATTCACATTACTTATGGTTCACATGCAACACACAATGGCAGATGCATAAGGTCATTTCATTAATTAATGCATGCGGTGCACCTACCTTACAACTATCACCACATGTGATCTATTCAACAAACTAATCTACAATGAGTCGATGTTATGATTATTAAGGTAGACCGATCCACCTTTGGGTAGGCCAAGACCCAAAGATAGGATCCTTTCTTCTCAGTGGCAGTCAATGATGGTTCCAGCATATGATCTCAATCGTACTATTCAGGATGCACACACAGTAACCACCCCCATATGAATGGATTGAATAGCAGACTATTCTATGTGCGCAACATAGTTCTAAGGGCTTTCGACCTAGAGGACACAATCGCCTCACCTTATTTTCAATCATAGGGACGCATCCCAAGGTCTCACACAGAACCACCTCAGGGAACCAAGCAATATTGATCATTGGTCAGAGTTCACTCATTTATGATTCAGATATTGTCTCTTATCACTATAAGGTGCCCTCACCTATCATCTTTCCTCATGTCTCTTGGGATTTATGCCTAAGATGCATCCCGCACCATCGGAGAACACAATCGTTGGTCTATTGGGGTGATCAATCCCTCAACCACCTAAGTTAAGTCTCCTCACTTATGTTGACTTCCAAGTCACCATATTCTCATATGATATATACTAATCCTCCAACTATGGATTCAATGACAGGGTGTTACTCATAGACCAAATCCATAGTCAAGAGTTCATGCTGTGTAAGTGATGAGGTGCACACTAACTAAGCATTCAAAGGATAGTGTACAAGGTGTAAATACAACAATTCACACAAACGATATATCACAATTCATCATAACAATTCTTAAAACATTCTCGTGTAGTGTGCTGGGTATGTCATCAACATTAGATATTAATTCTCCTTGTCAACGTCACCTTTCATCATTTCATGGTTATAGTACCATGAGAAAACAACTGTTAGTATTAAAGACTCTGAGTCGCCTCTCATATTTATGTATTTCACTTCATCAATCATAGTTGAGAAACAAACATTATACTACAACATGGCATGTGCATAAGGCATACAAACAGAATTACATACTAGCTTGTGTACAAGGTGCAATAGGGTCTAGTTAACACATGCATACTATTACACATAAACATAGAACAACACAACTCAGCAAGCATGTTTATAATCTAACACCATGGTACAACCACAATTGCCATACAAACTCAAATGATAATTAACATACAAGCATGGCATTCACCTATTCTTCTCTCCCTAAGTATACTCTCATTGTCACATTAAATTGGTCCAAATTTACAAGTTCGGCGATGTCTCAGCGTAGTCTTCGGTGCACTGAATCCCCACTCGGCGACCTCCTCGGCGAACTCATATGAGATTCGGCGACGAATCCAGAACCTCCATCTTCGGCAACCATGTTGGCGCCCTACTTCGGCGCACCGAAGCTGTTTTGGCTTCCCGAAGCTACCTCAGTGACCTCTTGGCTAACATTCAAGTTCGGCAACCTTTCGGCGCACCAAAATTCCGCCCAATGCCTAGAAACTCAAGTACGGCGACCCTTAGGCGCGCCTAAATGCTCGCTGAACGTCGCAAACAGGCTAAAATCTAGGGGTTTTCTATTTGTTTGCTTATACAATTATAAGGTAACCTTCCTCATACTTCATATTCTTAGGATCTACTCAACTCCACCCTAAAACTCAACATTTTGGACATGGAAGTAAAAAGAAATGCATAAAACCTAGGAATCTAATTACATTATTGAAAATATCCACTTACCTTTGCTTGATGTTGTGAGAATCCTCAACACCACTCATTTCCTTTCTTTTTATTCTTCTTCTCCAACTCTATCTCCATCAACTTTCTTTTCCAAGCTCCAACAAGCCCTAGCCTCTAACTCCCCAAATGAGAGAAAGAGGCTTAAGACCCTCTTTTCTCTTCTTAAACCTAACCCTACACGTGGCATCATCCTCCTAGCCCTCCATCTCTTGGTCAACTAAATCTCACCCATCCATCCTTCAATTCATCCTAGCCTTCCATTCATACCCATACTCAAATCTAACCCTACACCTCGACTAAAAATCTAATTTACAACTTTTCCATTCTCACAACACATTGAGGGCTTTACTATTATACATAACAAAAACACCCAAGTCTCCTAACAAGCTTGATCGCATGGCCGGATCTAATCAGATCGACAATCCATTCAAGGTTAACAACCAACATGCAACATAGAACATAAAATCACATTAATAGGAAGATCAAGGTTTCCCCATTATTTTATTCTTATTTGATCACTAACTTAATCTATCAAATTGTCTCTACCCTTAAATTTATTAAGTTGAACTAACCTGCTACTGATCTAAGGCCTTCTAGTGTCTTTCAATACGTGGTAAAAGACATTAAGTGTCCCAAGCTAGATTTACTAAGTGAAAATTGAACTTGTTAATTTGGACAAATTAATATCCTACCCTAAGGTCCTCTATTTATATTTTACTATTTATTCAAGTTATTACACCATCATCCAATGTATTTATAACGACGGTGTTTATTAAACCGCCGATACATGACGCCGGGAAAAACCATTTTTTTTGTAGTGCTAGACCCAAATCGGGAAGTGATTCAATCTGGGTGATGGTGGACAGATTGACTAAGTCAGCTCACTTCTTGCCAATGAAGGTCACAGCATCGAGAGATGAAATGGCACGGTTGTATGTCAAGGAGATAGTCAGATTACAAGGAGTGCCAGTTAGCATCGTGTCGGATAGAGATACTAGATTCACATCTGAGTTTCGGTTGAGTTTACAGAAGGCATTGAGCACTTAACTAGATTTCAGTACTGCCTTCCACCCACAGACGGATAAGCAGACCGAAATGGTTAATCAAATACTTGAGGATATGCTTAGATCCTGTGTACTAGACTTCAAGGGGAATTGGAGCGGTCACTTATCCTTGGCTGAGTTTTCCTACAACAATAGTTACCAATCAAGTATTGGTATGTCACCGTTTGAGGCATTGTACGGAAGGGCATGTAGATCGCCTGTGTGTTGGACTGATGTGGGTGAGAGCAGTGTGCTTGGGCCGAAAATCATATAAGAAACCACATAAAAGGTGAAGATAATCCGAAAAAGATTATTGGCAGCTCAAAGTCGGCAAAAGAGTTATGCAGACTGTAAGAGACGGGAGCTAGAATTTGAGGTTGGGAATCATGTGTTCTTAAAAGTCCCACCAATGAAAAGTGTATTGAGATTTGGTAAGAAGGGGAAACTTGTACCTCGTTTTATCGGACCATTTGAAATACTAGAACGCCTAGGTGATGTTGCATACCGTCTCGCGTTACCTTATCAGTTGGGAGCTGTTCACAACGTATTCCATGTATCTATGTTGAGGAATTACGAGCCGAATCCAACTCATGTGATTGATTGGACTAAATTACCACTTAGAGAAGACGTAAGCTATGAAGAGGCACTGGTAATGATTATGGACCGGAAAAGATATATTCTAAGGACAAAGACTATCCCTTTAGTCAAAGTACAGTGGAATCACCATAATGAGGCAGAAGCATCATGGGAGATGGAATTCGAAATTCAGAAATGATACCCAACATTATTTGAGAATCAAGGTATGTACAATTTAGGGACGAAATTTCTTTAAGGGAGGTAGATTGTAGTGACCCTGACCTCACACTCTTATTTAATGATTAAATCCTATTTAATCATTTAAATAAACCTTAGGATTTAATTATTAAGAGATTGGCTGAATTGGACTAAAGTGTAATTAACTTGAATTATGGGATAATTTGTGAAATTTTGATAGTTTCAGGAGATTTGGGCTTGGGCCTCAAAGCTTGAGACTTACTGGACCTTGGGCTGGTTGTTTGGCGAATAGAAGGGAGGTGAGGATATTTTAGTCATTTTACTATTTTGAATCTATTAGTGGTGGGAAAACCCCACTAACTCTACATTCCTACGTACAAGGTAGTGGAAGTAACTACCATCCAGAGGAAGAAGCTTGAACCAAGAAGGAAGAAGAAAGGAAGGATTTTTGCAGAGAATTCAAAGTGAAGGAAGAAGGAGAAGAAGAGGAAAAGACAAAGGAAATCATTTGCAAGTGATCCTTGGTGTGTAAGTTCAGAAAAATCCAAGCTTGGCAAGAGGTAGGAATTTCCTTAGTTCTAAAGTGGGCATATTCATAGGATGTAATAATGCTATAGAATAATGCATATAGGATCATGGTGTTGTATGTGGTTAAATTATGCATATAATCTATGATTTCTCCATGCTGTATGAAAATCGTGTCTAAATTTTTTAAATTATGAAAATTAGGAAGCAATTTCAGTTATGGACTTTGATTCATGAAAAATTGGTGAATTTAGCATGTTAATCTTGAATTGAAGTTTGGATTCTGTTTATGGCATGTTAAATTAGTTTATGATAGTGTAATTCATGATTTTGGTGTTTAAGAATGTCAAAAATTGAGTGTGAGGAAGTCTGGGCATGAATCCCGAGTGGGAAAAAAAATTATGGGCTGAATTTCCTTGCTTGGCAGCTGCCGAGGTTACTACCGAGCGAGGAACACTCTATGCCTTTGCTACTGAGACTCGGCAACTAGCGAGAGTTGTTGTCGAGGAGCTTCGGTAGGAAGCTGGGCATCTACCGAGCACCTACCGAACTCCAATGGACCCCAAATCTCATGGAGACATACATGAGGGCATTTGTAGTGTGTGTGTGTGGTCTTGGTTTGCGTGCAAAATACCTATATAAGACTTTGTGCAACAAATTGTGTAAATTGCATAGTTTTCAATATGAACAGACTATGTATGGTGTGATAATTATGTAATTGTGAATTTGAATGATTGTATCATGACATGAACTATGCGGTATGAAGTTAGGGTGTACAATGATCTTAGTTTGATAAATTGTTATGTGTTTTGTTTATGGCATGTTAAATTAGTTTATGATTGTGTAATTCATGATTTTGGTGTTTAAGAATGTCAAAACTTGAGTGTGGGGAAGTCTGGGCATGAATCCCGAGTGGAAAAACAAATTATGGGCAGAATTTCCCTGCTCGGCAGCTGTCGAGGTTACTACCGAGCGAGGAAAACTCTTTGCCTTTGCTACCGTGACTCGGCAGTTGCCGAGGGTTGTTGTCGAGGAGATTCGGTAGGAAGCTCGGCAACTACCGAACTCCAATGGACCCCAAATTTCATGGAAACCTACATGAGGGCATTTTTAGTGTGTGTGTGTGGTCTTGGTTTGCGTGCGAAATACCTGTATTAGATTTTGTGCAACAAATTGTGTAAACTGCCTAGTTTTCAATATGAACTGACTATGTATGGTGTGATAGTTATGTAATTGTGAATTTGAATGATTGTATCATGACATCGACTATGTGGTATGAAGTTAGGGTGTACAATGATCTTAGTTTGATAAATTGTTGTGTTTGGTATGTGGGTCCTCTGTATATTTTTGAATATTGAAGATTTAGGTATGATGCCAGACGCACTCACCTGTGATCTTTGTGAGATGTGTGACATAAGATATATATGAGATTGTTTTTGTGAAGGTGAATGTCCTACCTAGGGTATATCCTGAAAGGAAAGAGGGTAGATTTCCTACTTAGGGTACCATCCCCTGAAAGGAAAGAGGGTAGATTTCCTACCTAGGGTACCATCCCTTGAAAGGAAAGAGGGCAGATTTCCTGCCTAGGGTACCATTCCCTGAAAGGGAAGAGGGTGGCATTCTCTATGTCACACCTTGGATCTCGATACCTGAATCCCTAGGTGGGTAATACAAATCACGAGGTGAGACCTTCGGGTTCCCAACCATGGAACGCGGCTCACAACAAACCAACCAATAAAAAATTCTATTAATGCTTTCATAAATCAAATAAGAATGCGAGAGACAAAGTATCTAAATCAAAACTTGGCTTTAGATGAGCCTACTATCCAAATAACTACTCAACTACCCTATTAAGGCAAATCTAAACTATTAAATTAAAAACCGTAAATAATCCGAACAGCATCAAGTCCACGCTAATCATCTTGACCTGCAATATAAATAAGTTGCGTGAGCTTGGCATGCCCAGTAAGAAACAATTCCGACAACCGTCCTCATGGAACAACGTTAGTCCATACATCATACACCATCATAGATTCAAGGCAATCATATAGCAGAAATCATGTCATGCAATTCATATCATATCAATCGAGTTTGTAGGGCATAAGAATTCCACAAACCGATCACATATGCACAAGAAGCACTCCACTATCCGATGATCAGTCGGTCCACAATCTCCACCAACACCCCGGTCCATGACATTACAGTCAATATGTCTCCACATCAATTATCCCACGTGTACAACGTGGTTTTTGTAGGATTCGCAACCTACCGAGCTCAATTCCCCAAGCTATTTCCGTACATTTAAGGATTAACACCCAAGGAGGCCTTCTACGAGGACGTTTAACCACGTACATTTAGGGATTTAACCCAGGGAGGTCTTTTACCAAAGATGATTACCCACAACAACCATTCCCATACCTTAATCCAAGAGATTCCATCAATTAAGTCTCTCGGTGATAAGATCCTTCGGAAGCTATTCATGCACCCATACACATGAATAATCCGTCGAAAACCATCACCAGACTCCTTCACAACAATCAGTTGGATCTCCGGTGATAACACCCTTCGGAAGCTGCCCGGGTGCCCATACACCTGAACAATCCTTAGGAGGCTATCACATGAATCCTTTCCATGGCATACATGCACAATCAACAATAATCATCTCAAGCAACTCATATTATTTATCGTCCACATTCAATTGGTCAGTTACTCAAGTCAAACAAATCTAAAACTCAGGTCTGCACATGTATTGGGTCTTCGGCAGAGGAATCGGTAGACCGAAGCCTGTCGAACACCTAAAATGAACTAAAAACAAGTCTCTATCGGTAGAACGGTCAGTGGACCGAAAGGTCTCTACGAATCTTAGGGTCATCGGTAGAGGCGTCGGTGGACCGAAGCCTGGCGAATAGCAAAATTAGCCTAAAAATGTGTCTCTGTCAGCAAAGGCATTGGTGGACCGAAGCCTGCCCGACCTGCACGAGATCTGGGTTTTTCTGGGCTTTTCTTTGGGTCTCGAAATCCAAGTCTTTGCTATCAAATACATTCTAAACATCATAAATCGATGCCTACAACTCCGAAAACATGCATACACATCCAATACCTCATTAAGTATACTTTAAATCAAAGATTTAAATACATATCATGATCAAAATCTAGAAAATCATCTAACGTTCCACCAAGTTCATAATATCAATTCAAATACTCATATAAGGACATAAAATCGATCTTAATGACATTCGTACTCCATATATCAACAATAAACATGTAATCACGCATTAAAGACTTCCGGAATTTCAAAAGGATTATACAGAAAATGCAACTTACCGATTATGCTCGTTTTGATATTGAACCCAGCGTGTTCTTCCTTCTAATTCTTCTACCGATCTAGAATCGAGCTTCCAACGTTTCTCTTTCTCTCAACCAAACTCTAACCTTCCTCTCTCCTTGCTATGGACGATCTCTCCTAAACCTTCTTTCTTATAGCCACTAATACTCCATTTCTAATTTTACACGTTCCTTCCTAATCCTTCTTTACTTCCAATTAGAAACTCCTCCATTCCAATCTCTCCGATTCTCTCTCCAATCCCAATCTAATCTCTAATCATATCTTGTTAATTATTAACTTAACCTTACATAAAATTAGAAACCTTCTAAAATTCAAATTCGAGACTCAAAACATGTCATCGTATTTTCCAGCTAGCTAACTTCACTTAATTACCCTTCTAACTTAATTAGAACATTTCTAAAAGAATCCATTAATTAATGTGAGCTTAATTCCTATTTCCTCTCTTACACGTGAATTAGAGATTTCCAGCAACTCTAAGTTTGTTAGTTATACCATGCTCCCCCATAATTTCTATTAATCATCAATAAACCCTAAATAATTACTATTTAGTCGCAATACTAGTTTAAGATAACTCAGTACACTTTCCCAACTTTCTTTAAATTACAGTTTGATCCTTAATTCTAGTTTAGGGTCACTACACTCTACCTTGGGATCGTCCCTTAAAAGAAATGATTACTAACAGTTACATGGTTGTAGTGTCACATTCCCGACACAGAGATTCCTAGAGAGTTTGTGTATGTAGTTCATGGTTGGACTTGGCCTAACTACCCTTGCATACTTGCATCATATCATACAACGCACTGCATTGTATCATATCATACAACACACTGCATTGCATTATATCACATCAAACAGTGCATCACTTCACATCATACATCACACTACATTGCATACACTTCCACCATTTATGATGTATGTCTTTCATTATTTATGGAGCTGGAATATGGTTTGATTGTGTGGGACATTGCTGAATGTTATAGAAGAGGAGTATGTGCATGAAAATATGGTTATAGCATGACGGGTCATTGGCATTGAATTCTGAATTATGTTAAGCATGATGTTGATCATGAGATTATGAAATTGTGTGTGATTGCAAATAAGGTGTAAGGACCTAAATCCACTAAAAAGGTGTTTATGTAATTAATTAGAATGATAAGGGTTGTTTTTAAGAGTAATAACCAAATTTGGGAGTTTTAGTGTAATTAACATGCAAATGGGGTATTGTGGGGAATTACTAAAACTTGATTTGAATTAGTTGCACATCCCTCCGTGCGTGGGATCGTGGGTTGGTAATGGGAGGAGAAAGAGGGGAAGTTTCCATACGCACATCTCACTCTTTCCATATAACTCCGGAATTTCTTTGGAGTTTGGTAAGCTTGAGAAGAGAAAATTGAGAGAGAGAGAGAGAGAGAGAGAGAGAGAGAGAGAGAGAGCTCAAATTCAGAAATCCTAATCCCTAGATTTCCTTTTTGTTTTAGAGAGAAAGAAGAGTAAAAGAAGATAAGGAAGGAAGAAGAGAAGAAGATGAACAATTGGAGTTCCTATCACTAATCACAAGTAGAGGTAAGTTAAATCTTACTGTATAATTCTCTTATGGAATCATGTTGAGACTAATCACAAGTAGAGGTAAGTTAAATCTTACTGTATAATTCTCTTATGGAATCATGTTGAGTTTTGGATTCACATTGATTTCAATTCCTGATTTATCCTAGTTATGATCGTATTGATTTCAATGCATGTTGAATTTAGTTGTTGTGTAAATGATGTTTAGCTTGGTTTAATTTGTATAATATTGTTGATATAATGATTATGGAGCTTTGGAAATGATGGTGGTTGATTTGGGTATAAAAAAGTCAGGCTTTGAGAGCCCAGAAACTACCCAAATCGCGGTCCATCGCAGGCACCAATACACTGGTGAGCCTGCTGACAAGGATTGAAAATGCACAATCGGGTCCCCACCAATGAACCTGTCGACAAGGACTGATTTATAGGCATAATGGACCCACCGGTACACCGGTGAGCCTACTGATGGATCCACAGAGTGGGAATTGGTTTGGATTGGGAATTGTGTTATTTGACTTGGGGCATGATCCATGGAATCAAATCTTGATCTGAAAGCTTGAGCCTACCTGCGGGGTATCACTTTGTTGTTCCATGTGGTTGTTATTCACCATTTCACCTATTGACTTCACCATATATAGGAGACCAGACTCCTTTGTGGTGGTATTTGGATTGTATGGTACTTGTAATGTTTTGAAATGTTGTGGGAAGCTTATGATGGCCTCCAATCTGATTATCCGCATGTATGGACTCGTGGATTGTTCCCATTGGTGATTATCATTTGGAGTCCCAGTAATAATGCACGCATGCTAGGCTTATATGGACTATTATGTGAGCTTGAGAAATGGAAACTACAGATTATCCTTGAGAGATTTTTCGGAGAGGTTGACTATGGTTGAAAGGTCCCACTTAAATAAGGGTAGGATTCTTGCGAGGTCCTATATAGGTTGACTATTCCTTGAGTATTTTACACTTATAAAATTAGTAAATGGTGGCCTTCGTACCATGGGTTAGCGTCTGGAGCGAAGAGGGGGCATCCGGCTATTCCTGGTGACCTATGTCCCAAATTTGGTTTGATTGAGAAACTACACATGAGGGGCACTTAACAGAATATGTTTGCTTAGTACATTCATTGCACTTCACCTTATTGCATTCTTTGATTGAGCATACATCTAGAGCATCTGAGTGATTCACTACACAACATCTGCATTTCATACATAAATCAAGCATATTGTTCATATTGTTTTATCGTTCTATTGCTGATCACTACTTGATCAATTGGTATCATATGGGGATGGAAGACAATTTTGATTTCTTATTGGGCATTTTAAGCTTACGCAACTTATCATGTTGCAGGATGAGAAGGATAAGGGAGAACTTGATGTGCTGCCATATTGCTTCTATCAGTTTTTACACTTTTACTCTTTTGGAGAGTTTTTGTGATGTAATAAACTTAGTTTCTCGATTTACTCTGTTTACTTTGGATTATTTGGAAGTCATAATTCACTTGAAGTCATTGACTAAATTTGGATCTTGTTGCTTTTTGTATTTGATTAGCTTATGCACTCTGTTTTTAATAAAGGTATTCCATTTATTTTTATTCTTGTATTTGATGGCCATCCACGTTCCATGCGTGGAACCCAAATGTCTCACTTCGAGATTCGTGCTGGCCCCATAGGGATTCGTGCTACAGGTTTCGAGGCGTGACATAAAGTGTGTAAATTAGATTACAATCATGATAAGTGACAAGTGCCTAGCATTTACCATTTTAACCTAGTTATTCATGTTTAGTAGTCTTTCTTGCCAAGCTTAATTGAGAGAATTGATGTTTATTTTCAAGTTTGGTGAAGAATTAAGAAAACAGGCTTAAAACAAGCCTAATTGAACTTAAAAGGAAACAAGGGCCAATGCTGAAGATGAGGAGCAAATCAAGCTTCAAAATATGCCAAAGAGAATCCCAAGTGAAGCTAAAGTGAAGCCAAAAAGAAGCCCAAGTGAAGGAGCTCAAACAAGGAAGAAATCTGTGGAAATACATTGTTGATCGATCCCCATTTTTGATCGATCGCCAATGTCGATCGATCGACATTTGCGATCAAGCGACATTGCCAGTTACTGCACATAGCAGTGTTCGTAGTTTGATCATAACTCCTTCAAGTGAAGTCAAATTGAGGTGATTTGCATCCTGTTGGAAAGATAAAAAGATGCTCTACAACTTTGTCTCTAATAGACACATTCAAATTCCAATGTTTGATGGGTCAAAATCGAGTCACAAGATGACCGTTCTGGGCAGTCCGAAAATGAAGCCGAAATTAGAGTTTTCTTTGGAGAGTTCGTGCGGGATTAGAGTTACAGTCCTTTTGGGATTGTTTTATATATATAGAGACTTCTAATTTCGTTTGGAGGAGGGAGAAAAAGAGAACGAATTGGAGAAGATAGTTTTCAGGTTTTTTTTTGTTTTTAGTTTTAGTTTTGTTTTGTTCTTGATTTTCATTGGATTGGTTCGGGGATTGAAGCTAGGATGAACTACATGGAGTTAATCAAAGACGAATTGATTCTCTCTACCACTATGAGCAGCTAAATTTCCAGGTAGGGTGTTGATGTAAACCCTATTTTATTTTATGGTTTAATCTCTTAAATGTTTAGGATTATTTAAATTAATGTTTGATGGTTGCATAATTAGAGGGTTAATTGTTAATAACCGGATCTAATGT
>JAUPMG010043046.1:0-14176 GCA_031762675.1 Pachysandra terminalis | reverse complement strand
TATAGCATTTATAAAAACAGAATATGCCAAAAATTTGAAACAACAATTAGCATAACATGATTTCTACCAAATATAGCTTAACACGATGAGCAATCATATAATAAATTAACTAAGGTTTGAATAAAATAAAATCCAATAAAAAAAATCAGGTTAAAGAATCATAAAAAGTTAAAATCAATAAAACTTGGATGCTTTATTAGGGTTAGAGTAGACTCTAGAGACTTGGATGGTTAAAAGTTAAAATCAATAAATCTTTAAGTTAACTTGTATAAAAGATGTAACATATTAACGTCAGTAGGTTTCATTGATAATATTAATTAAACTAAATCAAATGCTAATGAAACTTAAACAAACTAAAATATAAAAATCCACATTGCACAATGGGCAACTACCCAGGTGGATTAGGCGGCCAGGCGGTTGCCTTGTCGCCAAAGTGGCTGGGCGCCCACCTAGGCACACTCAGCCTAGGCGACACTTGCCTGAACCCTTAGAAAAACGCCAAGACGCCTACGCACCTAGGTTAGCGCCTTTAGTAACACTGATCTCATGATCCGAAATATCTGATCTATAGAACTTTTTTAATGTTCGATAAAAGCAAGCAGACAAAAAAGAATTACTGTAAATTGTAGTTTGTATCATCCAGTTACGTTAATTGTCAGCATGTAATGGTCCAATTAGATACACACATGCCAAGTGGTTAAAATGCACCAAAAACAAGACAAATTGTTCATAATTGTGATGAATATCTCTGAAAATGATGCAAACAGCTAAATGAAAACCATAAATTGACAATCCATTACGAAAAACTCACTCTCGCCTGCCATGATTCGATCAATTGCACCAAGCCTCGTGAAGATGGTATCAACAGGAGAAAGAACACACATCTCACAAGGCACATAGCAGCCCAGCTACAAGACAAAGAGGAGAAAGAAAAAAAAGTTAACATCAGAATTTCCTTAGCACCAAAGTTCATTTCAGTTATTAACTACTCACTAATAATCTATAAGCATCATATTACCTGGGCCAGTATAACAGCAAGACAGGTGGCACGCAGAAGGGTTGATTTTCCACCCATATTTGGTCCTGTCAACAGCAAGGTATGGGGGCAATAACCAGTAGTGTCCTCACCCAGATATACGTCATTAGGGACAAGCAATCCCCCACTCTCTCCAAGAGCGTACGGATGCCATAGCCCTTTAATCTTAAGTATAGGTCCTCCGGTCCCTTGGCATGAATCAATTGATCCAACATAAGGAGGCAATAAAACAGGTCTGCACATAGCACCACATGATGAAGTTGTAGTCACTGCAAAGGATCGTAGCACATCAATGCAGCTGAGGGCATGGATAATTTGAGACCATTGAGAAGCTTTTTCAATAAACAATTCAATCAGAACAGATAATATGTCTGCCTCTGAGTCTGTTATATCATGGTCCTGGCATTAGGTAAAAAGTTAGTAACAAGCGCAGAGTTACAAATCATATAATTAACTTAAGCATAGAACAAGGTTTATCAAGGTTATCTGAAAAACTACTCTAGGAAAATCTCCAAAGAAAAAAAAATTCGAACATCATTTAGTATTTAAGAACCATTAACATCTCCCGAGTTATGCAGCTTCATTACAACTAAAGAAAAGAATATATAATGCCCAAAAAAATTAAGTCTAACACAAAAATCTGGTTAACCCTATCAGCAGCTATAAAATTCAGTGAGATATGTCAGCAAATAATTCATAAGAAATACACTGAAAATGACCACGGCCTTCAACTAAATCCAGTAGTGAGAAATGGGTGTGCTCGCTGCCCATAAAGATTATGATAGAAGACAATTGTTCAAACATACAAAGCAAACTAGAAAATGGAAAAGAGAAACACAGGTTTGAGTGCAGGGTAGTTTAGGAAACTAAAATCAGGATCGAACATGCTTGGGTCTCATATAGTTATGGGTAGTTTTGGAAAACATAAACTTATCCGACAAGCTTGTAGTGGGTAGGGGTAGTTTTGAAAAATAAAAACAGTACTTAACATATTTGAGTCTCATATCTATAATTAGGGGAAGTTTTGGAAAAATAAAAATTAGAATACCATTGACGATAATCATTTGGTATGAAGGACAATATAGAAAAATTATTTGAAAAGAAAATTAGGACCCAAGATTAATGTCAATGGTATGTGACTAATCAGGCGCTCATGTATAGAGACCGATGTAACAAAAAGAAAATAAGATGGGTTTCCTTGTGGGACTCAACAAGAGCCACGTGTTGAAATATTAAGGTGCAAAAGTACCCAGGGCAGGAGAAATGAGAAGCATGCTGATGTGAGGGCCGAGGCAATCACATATTACATTTCACCTTGTCAAGGATAGACAAGGTGATATCCCTTCATCCTGCCTCAACTCTATTTGTTGATTGCAAACATGCATGATCAAGAATGTTTTATACAAGACAACAAAAGATATGATCCCTGACATGCCATTTGATAAAGTACCTATTATGGGAATTACGGACAGGAAAATGTGAAAGTGTAAGGGTTGGGGAAAAATACCTGATAATTAGGGAAGTTGCTATCCATAGCTGCTTCAACTTGGGCCAATGTTTCATCAACCCCATCACTACCACTTAGTGATGGAAGGTCCAAAAGCTTAGATAATGAAGAGAATCCATCTTCCTTTGGTAAAATCATCAATAAGTCAATTCCAATCCGCAGTCCTTTCACTAGTGACCCAAATACTTTCACCTGTATGACATAAAAGAAATTTCCTAAATGGAAAGAGATGATCCAAAGATAATCGCTACAAAGTGTGTCCACCTCAGACTATATTTTAGTGTTTCAAGATATTTTTGAAATGTACAGTATTAAGTGCAGACAGCGTCTAATCTACGTTGCATGGAGAGTAAGGGTGTCTTGTTTGGGAACGGATACATGTGCCACACAAGCATGGTCCCCCAATTATAGGGTACCAAAACAAATTTTAAATAGTTAGTTCTATAATTTGTTCTAATAAAATAGTATGCAGCATGGTAAGGGAATGCATGCCTTTCTATGGGTATGAATACAAGAGTAATGCAAACTTCATTGCTAAAACATAGGGTCATTGGATGTGCATATATACGTTAATGCTATAATATGTTCCAATAAAACAGTTTTATTTGTCATTAATTCAGCTCCATCATTTGTAAAATGTTTATGCTATTTCAAATATTCTTTCAATATAACATAATCAGGTATGGCTAAGTCATCTCCGACATACATATCCATGTCAAGTGCCAAGACATTTAACCAACAGGATTTTGATGGGTGTGTTTTAATAAAATAGTATTATTTTTCATTTGACTCACTTCATTAAATTTGTAAAATGCATTTATGGTACTTCAAATATTATACTAATATGACATATTCGGGTATGGCTAACATATATATGACATGCAACCTGTATCCATATCATGTGTTGACATGGGTAAAAAAGAGGTTTTGAAATGTCTGGGATGAAAGCCGTATCCCCGAATGAGGTACTACCACATAAGGTATCAAAACAGATTTAAGAGTCATAACATACCCTGAATTTTCAACATCAAGGAATTTAAACAACTATAGGCATTCTCACAACAGAAAGGACAAATTAAGAAGAAAACAAAATGCTCCATACCTTATCCTAATTCTAACAATGTTTGAAAACATAAAATCAACACACAAGTACACCAAAAGGAATCTGAGATTCAGTAAGCAAACAAAATCCAGAGAACAAAGGAAAGCCTCACTAAAGCACAAGCCAGCATAGGTACAGTATTTTGTTGGCAAAATAAAATATAAAAAATAAAAATGAGAAGAGTCTTTCTAGGCACAAAAGTACAGAAGCGCATACATGTATATCATAATAGTCAAGATGCTTAGAAATTAATTATTATTCAAAATAGGAACTGAAATAGACTTCAGAACAGAAGAAGATAGAATAAGCATACTCTCTGCTTCAATATTTTTTTCCCAACCAATGGCAAAAGAAGTGAAGCTGATGACCCCACACTAGCCTTAACCCTTCCAAGTAGCCTTTCGATGTCTGGAAGCTTGTGCAGATATTGAGCAATAAGATATGCTATTTCTGGATGTGTTATTAGTGCCTCAACCGCATTAAGCCTATTATTGATGTTGGTAACATCTTTTAGTGGATGACAGATCCAACCTCTCAGACGCCGTTTACCAGACGCCGTTATACAGCTATCAAGATATTTTAACAATGTACCTGAAAATCAAGAAGCAGGGACCTTATAGGAGTTGCTATATAAGTCCAAATATGTTAATAGATAAATGACTTTCACTCCACAAATTGACTATTCCTCATGAAGCTAAGTTACTACCACTTGCCTGATTGACCACCATCAGCACTATTGCTGAAAATCTCAAGATTTACAAGTGTCTGGCCATCCAACCTAAGACTCCCACTATAGACTTGGTAAGGTAAAATATCCCCATTGCGCAAAACATCTTCCAGCT
Organism: Pachysandra terminalis; assembly: GCA_031762675.1. Lineage (NCBI taxonomy): Eukaryota > Viridiplantae > Streptophyta > Magnoliopsida > Buxales > Buxaceae > Pachysandra > Pachysandra terminalis. The sequence goes on along the minus strand of JAUPMG010043046.1, from coordinate 9,689 downwards.
GTTACATATTGGGAGAATGTCAATCACTAAAAACAGAAAATAAAAAGATGTTTTAATGGAAAAGACAAAAAAATAGAGGTTAGCTTACCATCAACCTAGATAAATGTTCAACAATTCCACCAAGAGCACATGTTGTAAGATCATGGTGCATTACTCCATCAAACGCACAATTCCAGGAATTAGATGATTCTTTAAAGTAGCCCTTCAACTGGATCAGTTTTCTAACTTCACTAGCATCTTGAAAATCTGTGGTTGCTGGAGTCAGTTGCAATGCACTGGAACCTGCAGGATCAGAAATACCCAAGAATCAAGGCCCAAGTAATCTTGTCCAGTGCTTCCAAAGGATTTAAACATTTTGTTCACCACAGCTTCGATAAACAGAAATATTAGATGCTATGATTCATTAAAAGGAAAAGAATTTCACAATCTGATGCATGCTTAACTTCAATAGTAGGCAATGCATCGTTGGACACCAGAACCCGTAAAAATAAGAAGCCATTAAATGTTTAACTCAAGAATGACATCAGAAGGAATGGGCCTTGATATGATCAATTGAAAAACAATACTTAAAACAGGATGCTAATACTTATTTTCATCGTGACACTGCCCTTCAATTGTAATCGTTCTTCCTCCTTGACCCTTCTTCTGGGCATGTACTTGTCTTTTCTTTTCATTTAGTATATCTAGTTTTTATCATTGAAAAAAAAAAATGAATTAGGACAATCTTTTTTTTTTTTTTTTTTTTATAAAGGTTACGAAAATTTTATAAAAAAGAAAGGATGTACAAACCAAAAAGAGAGGAGACCAGCAAGTTCCATAAGGTAGGGAACCATTACACCTCTCAGAGAAAACAAAAAGAGAACCCACACTACACCTCAACACACATGACTTCTACACATACCACCCACGTATACATCAGTAGTATCCCAACAGCCCAACAAAACGTCAAAACAAGATACATCCCAGCAATAATATCCCAATTCTGAAGAAATCCGCTGCCGAAAAGTCTTTAAACTCAAGAGGAATTCCTACCCACACTGCTGTAGTTCCCAAAACTGAATCCACAAGACAATTCGAACATCTCCATGACTCTTCAAAGATTCTCTTATTCCGTTCTCCCCAAATCTCCCAAATGATGCAAAAGTATAGAACCCTATAGTTAATCCAACCTTTCTTACCGAACGCAAGAAAGCACCATTGATCAAAAAGATCTCTCACATGTCTTGGAGGGGCCCAAACCACATCAATAGCTTTAACAAAGAAGCCCCAAATCTTCATGGCAAAACTGCAAGACATAAAAAAGTGGTCCACTGATTCAGCATTCTGTAAACACATCACATAAACCTAAGGAGATAAGGACATAAACTTTCTTCTCTTTTGGAGATTATCAGTGGTATTAATGTGATTCAAGAAGACAATCCAAACAAAGGCTTTTACTTTAGATGGGACCTTTGAACTTCTCAGAGGATTGACTTGATGGGTGGTGTAGGGGTTTTATAGGTGGTGGTTTTATTGCCTGTATTGGGTGGTTTTTCCTGTGTAATGTTGTTGCATGCCCCGGGCTTGAGACTAGTCTCTCTAGCTTGGGTTTTGTTTTATTATTTGCTCCCTTGACTTTTTTTATAATTCATCATTTATCAAAAAAAAAAAAGATAGATAATTTCTTTTTCAAACTGCCAACCTTTTCTCCATTTTTTTCCAAAACTGGAGTCCAAAACTGCAATTTATTTTGATTTCCATCCAAAGGCATTCCCAAATATTTCATCGGCCATTTTCCCGCCTCACACCCAAAAATATTACACTAGTCCAAAACCTGATCCTCCCCAACATTAATTCCAGACAGGCTACTTTTTTCCATGTTCACTCTCAATCCCGAAATCATCGACCATTTTCCCGCCTCTCAATCCTGGGCAAGGATTTCATGTGGATTACTGAGTAGTTTGTTTTTTTTAATCGGTAAAAGTATCTGTATTAGTAAGGGCCAAAGGTCAAAATTTACAAAGTATGTAATACTATAGCTAACTAAGTGTATCCTAGCTCATGCCCCATTTACAGTCAAAATCAGAATATGTACACCCCCTAAATTCAGTAAAACTAGAAGACCAAAAGAAAAGAAGAGATAATGCACTATCAATAATCTGTTGGGTCTCCTTTTTCTGGTCCTAGAATAGCCTCTGATTTCTCCCACACCAAACAGTCCACGAAATAGAAGCCGGGCAAAGGTTCCAAAGAATGCAACTCCTACTTCTCCCCTTCTTCCTTGTCTTCGTATCCCAACTACACAACATTGACTTGAAATCTTCATGCATAATCCACTCAGTTAAATCTTTTGATGAAGGAATACCAAATCTTCCTAGTTTCCTCGCAATGAAGAAGCAAATGTGAGACGGTCTCCTCTTCCTTTTTGCAGAGACAACACCTCGAAGCCATTGCCCACCCTCTCCTTTTGAGATTATCACAAGTAAGTATTTTGTTCAGCGTAGATGTCGAAAGGAAAAAAGATACCTTAGACGAGATGCCCGCACTCCAGATAATCTTCCAAGTCCCCTCCTCAAGAGCTACCCCTGATGTAAGTTGATACATCATCTTAACCGAAAAGCCACCGTCTCCACTTCCATTCCAAACTCTTAAGTCTCCGCCCTCTCTTGGTTTTATTTTATGAATATCAACAATTAGAGACGAGACCTCATCAATCTCCCAATCAAAGACATTCCTTCTAAGATTGAGGTCTCATGACCAATCCCACCCATTAATGACTAAATGGTCCTTAACCCAAAAGTTCAGATTTCCAGACATAGCAGCTACTCCCGGGAAAGCTTGCATTAATGGTTCATTACCGCATCGAACATCCTTCCAAAACTTCACTCTGTCCCCCTCCCCCACTCTAAACCTTATACCACTATTGAACACCTCCTTTGCTGAACAAATAGCCTTCCATAGACCCACCCCGTAAGAGGCTCTACTTATCTTGGTCTCCCAACCCCCTTCCTCCATCCCATATTTTGCACCAATCACTACTCTCCACAAAACTTTCTCCTCTTCACCAAATCTCCATAACCACTTTGACAACAAGGCCATGTTGAATTGCGATAGGTTTCTCAAACCCAAGCCCCCATCCTCTTTCCTTAAACACTTTTGTGACCACTTAACAAGATGATATTTCTTCGAATCCTCCCTTCCAGCCCACAAAAAGTCCCTTTGTAATTTCTCTAATCTCCTAGCCACCAATGTTGGGATCTTTAGGATAGACATGTAATAAGTGGGTAAGTTCGCCAAGGAACTCTTAACAAGAACTAGTATCCCTCCTTTAGACAAATATCTAGCTTTCCAAAGTGCTAACTTTCTTTCCGACCTTTCAATCACCTTGTTCCACACACTTTTCGCCTTGTAATGAGCCCCCAAGGGTAGGCCCAGGTACTCGGATGGAAGAGAGCCAATTCTACAACCCAACCATTTAACTAGATGATTCAGATTAGCAGTCCCCAATCCCCATAATTTCTGATTTTGCCAAATTTGTATAGAGGCCCATCACAGCCTCAAAGCACACAAGGATGCATCTCAATGCCTTTAAGTCCGATTGTTTGTTCCTATAGAATATCAACGTGTCATCAGCAAATTGTAAATAAGAGATACAAGGAGCCCCCTCCTTAACCTGCACTCCTTGAATCAGATCCAAAGTTTCTGCTTTCATAATCATTTTCCCCAAGCATTCAGCCACCATAATGAACAGAAAAGGGGATAATGGGTCCCCTTGTCTAAGTCCTTTGTAGGTATTGAAGTAGCCCACCACTGAGTAGTTTGTTATTAGGGGAAAAGTTTAACGCCTGCTTGAACTCCTCATTCTAAAGAAAGTGAGAGCAAAGAGTGAATGGATATTTTTCTAGACAGCATAGTGCATAACATCTACCAGGTCATTATTCAAGCTTAACTGAATTGGAGTTTGTTTGAGTCATTTAGCTAACGAAGCAAGCCTTCATTTACTTTTATAGAAGTTGAATTCATGACAATGTCAAATTAGAAAACAGAAGTGAGTATTCAAGAACAAAAGAAACCAACCACAAATCTTCAACTAATAGATACCAAAAAAGCCTATATCATGTAAATCTGGTGTTCCCTAACTATGTCATGTGTATAAATGGGAAAGGTTAGCAAATGGGAGACATGGATTCAGTGATATTATACCGTTGCGATTTTAGCTTCCCACATGTTCTTAACCATAACAACCCTCCCTCCTTTTCTGTCAATTAGTAATAGGGCAAGGATTTTAAGGAGTCAATTGGTCATTTATTCATTAAAAACAAAAAATAAAAAACTTTGACATCTTATAGTAGTTAGTAGAGAACAAATACAGTAACGTTAAAAATTGGGACAGCTTCAAAACTTTTTCAACCTAATGTTCAAACATTAGAAAGGAAACTGCTAATAACTATTATGAATATATGAAATCAGACTGGCTGAAAGTCGAAAGAGGAGAGAAGATAAATTTTTTAGAGAATACTGGTTATAGGGCAAAGATCTTGAATGAAGATTTTAGCCTGTCACTGTAGATAATAGGGCAGCTTTAGTGATGAGGACCTAAGAAGCTATTGCCAGCAAGGTGGTATGAGTACAACATGCAAGGGAAACAACAATGATTGAAAAGTGGAATAGCTAGCTACATTTGTTGGAAAACTCAAATAATCTCAGTCCATACTCCTAACATAGTTACATTCTAGATTTAGGATCAAAGAAGCAGTTTCCCATTAGGCCTTCACCAGGGGTTGAAAGTTTACTAGTCTCCCATCCCTTCTCACATCATATATGGAAGCTCAACATACCAGCAAAGTGGCTTTCTTAAGAACTTATCATTGGATTAAATCCTAATGGTGCACCACCTTATTAGCAAAGAGCAGGATTCTTCCTATACTTCATAGACGTGTAATGTGTTGTACATCAGAAGAACGTAGAATCAACGACCACCTGCTCAACCATTGCAAATGTTTAAGGATTATATGGTGCACTTTCACAAGTTTGAAAGGTAGTGGGCCCTTTTCTGGGTTGATATCAAACACTTTTAGTACTAAAGCGTACGTATTTTGAAAATTTATCCCAGAGCAGTTATATATAAGCATTGTAAAAAGAAAGAAGGTTGTTTATTTGCCAGGTAGAATCAAATGCAGCAGAATTTGAGTCATTGCTTCTCTTCTTGGTATCCATTTTTTGTTACACAATGGTGACTTATGTTACAAAGCAATTTAGAGGATCATACTTTGTAGGATTGGGGAATCTCTCTTCTCTATATTTTTTTCATACGTCCATTTGTTAATAAAAGGAAAAAGTAAAGAATTCTAGAAAATACATTTAGCAAAAGTGCAATTAACTATAAATCTGCAAATCAGAACACTTCCATACAATTAATACCTGCTAAAGAGTATTTTTTGAGTGCCTTCAGAGCTTCTTTGGACAGCCCTGCAGCAATTAATGTTCTGACTATAAAATCAAAATATAAGGTAATATTCCAGGCAAAAATCTACCCCAAAATATTTTTACCTCTACTTTCATATATAACTTCCTTAGGTGACACCTGAGAGAACCCAATAGAAAAAATTAAGTTGTAAAGATTTTGAAAATTGATAGATTGCTCATTTCAAAAACTCAAAGGAACATAGAAGGATAGAAAAGAAGAGCTTACTTGCATCAACAAAGCCCCCAAAGCTGCACAAGAAGCATCATCACATAAGGAACCAACCCAAAATTTTAAAGCAGCACAATCAACAAAAGCAAATCCAAATGATGTTGAGCCATTATCCAACCCAGAATACACCTGAAAAAAATTCAATGCATCAAACGTGTTAAGAATATCATATATGTAAAGTACTTCTCATTCTATATAAAAAAAAAAGGGACTCATGTCTAAGAGATTAGCAAAAGTTTTACGTCGGCTTCCAACCTGACGCAACCCTCTTCCTTTACCCGGGATTGGGACCGGCAATGCGTAAAAGATAAAGCAATACACAACAAAATTGGTGGAGTATGGTTTTTAACAGATTGGAATGGCGGAACATGATTCTTGTTTCTGACCCCAACTAATTGGGATAACGCATATGATGATGATTATGATTCTGTATAAAAAAGAAAGTGAGTCCATCTTCCATGCCAAATGTTAAAAAATTAAAACCAGAATAATTAAACCCCAAAAAAAAAAGGGTTCTCAACAAAACACCAGTACAGCGAGTTTTACAAGCCAACTACCAACAATCATCAGAGTTTGCATGCAGGTTTCATAGGATGATTTTAATATTATATTTGTTTTACCACCTTAATGAATCCTAGAAAACATTTCTTCCATGTAGTTCCGCATTTTGCTAAAATTACAAGGCTAGAGAAGATCATTAAGAATGACAACGAAGAATTTGACCCCACTAATGTAAATACAGGCCAAAACAAAGTGGGACAGATCATGATGTATGTATGACATGGTAAGACTTTTGGAATTAGTGTTCCTATACATTACAAGTCTATTTGATTTTGTATTATGTTTGCGTTCAGTAACAATATTTTAGGGGAAAAAAATTTTTGCCGAAGTTTCGTAATGTTGCGCCTTGAAGATAATATCTCCAGGTTTATTCACCAATCCTATATTACACAGAAATATTGAAATATCTCCCACTTTGCCAATATTTTCAGGTTTTACAGTACAGAAGCTATTGGTACAATCGAAATTGGTGAAATTTCGTTCGAGAATTTTCCCAACTTCAATCGAAAGATGCTATAACACTACATCATTCCAAACTTTTTCCAAACTCAATTTGTTTGATTTTTGCACGAACACTCGACTTCAAAAATCAAACAAGGAACATACAACATTTTGAAGATTCAAGCATCTAAATTGGGGGTTTGTGAGGTAAATTCCAAACCTGGTTTTTTTTTTTCATGAATGCAGTTCATTTAATTCCAAAATGCATGTTGATGAATGATGCTTCTAGATGTAGTTGACATAACTGTTTTCGGAATCTACAAGGGATCATCACCTGGAATGTACAAGGGATGATTACCGATAAATTATTGAAAACATGTATTTTTCAGTTTTCATAAATGAAATCAGGTACAACAGTACAAGTGCATGTTGATGCATCTACACAGTTGACAGTTGTTTTTGGAATCTACTAGGGATGATCACCTGGAATCTACAAGAGGTGATAATTTTGAAAAAAAAAAATGTATTTTTTAGTTTTCATACCTTAATAAAATCAGCTACAAAATTTATATATGATAGAGAAAAACCTGATGTATAGATGAATGCCATATACATTGTCATCATGTATTTAGACTACATTTTCAGTTGTTTCCATGTTGTTCTTACGTCATTTAGATGTATTTTGGTTTTATGTGGACAGTACTTCATATTTCATATTGACAGCACATATATTAGATCCATAAATGTTTGTTTATTATTTATGCATAGCTGTTTAGCATTATATTTTGAGTATATTTTAGTGATCCCTAAAGTTTCATTAGAAAATTTCAAGTGTTCATTATTTATGCACAGCTGTTTATCATTATATTTTGAGTATATTTTAGTGATCCCTAAAGCTTCATTAGAAAATTTTAAGTTTTTCATAATCTTTCCCTTATTTCTCTCCATCTGATGAAAGATTCGGCCAAAAAAAAAAACTTTCAAAATTTTGGCAAGATTTTTCCCAGGGCCCACTGCAGAAATTTCTAGCGAGAGCAACATTTAAGACACTGTTCAGTAGAGGATGAAGGTTATAGAGAAAATTCCCCTTTGTCAAAGAAAATTTTGAAGAGAAAATGAAGAAAGAATGAACACAAAAAAGGGGGAGAAGAAAGGCAAACAAAAAGGGTAAAGCATTTGCATGATGCATGAACTATTCCCACAAAAGAAACTAAACCACATTGATATCAGGGTATACCATGTCAGCGACATGTCGCCATTTCTCGGTTGGGCAACACGACATAATCATATTATGTCGTTTTTGCTCGACTTGAGCGACATGTCGCCCAAGTCGACCCAATTTTTTTTTTGGTTTGAGACATGTCGCCCATTAAGGGCAAATGAGTAAAACTGGGCGACATGTACGCGCGACATATCGCTTATATAAGGGGGAAATCTGTTATAACCATTCTTCTCCATTTTTCTTCTCCCCTCTTGATTGTTTTTGGTGATTTCTGCCAAAATCAAGTTTATTTCTGCCTTTAACTCAGGAAGATGAATCTGAGTTAAAGGCAACCCAAGTTTAATGAGTTAGATCACATTGCACACACCCACACAGACGCCGACTCATACTACCTTATCCATAGAATATACTGCCCTTTGTAGGTAAGAGAGAGAGAGAGAGAGAGAGAGAGAGAGAGAGAGAAACAAAAGAATACCTGCCCACCCACAGAAAAATTACGAAGAAAAGTTACAAAAACAAAAGACGTGGTTCATAACAAATCTAAATTCACATGTACCAACATGAAATGACGTCCAACAAATATATACAAGAAAGCAACCAACAAACAACAGTACGAACCTCCTTTAGAGCAAGAAGATGAACAGCATCAGGCCCAATGCTACCTTCTATACAGGTTGATGGTGTGGTTACATGAATTAGTCTCCTTTGAATCACCTGATACTCAATGTTACTCATCATTAAATGCAATTTAAAATAAAAAAAAAACACGCAAATCAATTGCGGACAAGTAAATATCATGATCAATGGAAGACGTATAAAAGCATACAAAAAAGTGTAGTTGAAAAATGGTTTCAAAGAAGCAAAAGAAACGGATAAAAAGAATAAACCAAATTAAGAGAATCAAATCTTAAGAGGTACAACCGATCAACACTAAAGATCTCAGGTTGTATAATTCATAATTGTTCCAAAAGACAAAATAAGAACTACTAACCAATTCTACAAGGTTCACATAAATAAATCAAAACTAAGATCCGAAAAGATATTATCATGTATCATTCTTTGAAGAAAATTAAGAAGAAAAGTAAATGGAAATGAATTGAGCAAAAAACATTAATCAATCCACACACAATCTTTATTGAGGAAGGATGTGTAAATTCCAGTACAAGTTGATTGGATGATAAATGTACTCTTACTTCGACACCAAAGAAAAGAAAGAAAAAAAGAAAAAAAAATATTCTTCTTTTTCATCTTCTGATGAATATAATAATCTGAACAAGTTGAATGAAAAATAAGGTTTCCGTACAAAAGGATTGTGTACATATTACATAAGGTGGTAACAGCATGAAATATAGAGTAAATACAAAAGAAATGTGACGTTCAAAGCATGGTAATTGATAAGCAACAGATCTTCACATAAAGTCAGAACTCAAGGCTCTTTGAGGCATTCAGCAAACATTGTTACTTACTTTTTATTAACTTGTGCTTGATAAGTAAACTGATTTTGATTTAGGAAGTAAAATGGAGGTCAAATAGCATCCCCTATTTGCAAACTGCAAACAAAACAGCTTTGTACTTGGCTACTTTTCTATGAGAATGTCCTACTTCCCTAATTCTTTAAGGAATGTTTTTCCTCACTTGCATTTTCCATGCATGCCTTTAATTTTCCTTTTAAGGAAGAAATATAAATTAATCTTGTGTTCTCCCACTCCAAGCGTTTGGAGTGGGTTCAGTCAGTGTCTAATGAAACTCCAAATCAATCTCTTTTGAGCCTAGGTTACATCAAACTATTCA
>JAUPMG010042986.1:0-14178 GCA_031762675.1 Pachysandra terminalis | reverse complement strand
ATGTTGCACAACATATGTTTTTGCATGGATCACACTTGGTGATCAACCCTTTCTTTTTATTTTTGCATGAGCATGCAATGCATTCATTAATAACTAAACCCGCACTCATATCGCATTGCATTGACTACTATATGATCATGTTTTACTGCATATTATTACGGTTTTAGTTATGTTGTTTCATTGAATAGTGGCCATGATCCTATTCCAATTAAATTTGTATTTCAGTTGATTTACTTACTGGGCTATGTGTATCTGACGCCTTTGTGCAATTTCAGGTAATTGCGTTGAAGCATGTGACGAACCGTATCCTTTTTGTGAACATTACTGGATTTGATGAAGCGTAGATTATTTTCTACTTGAGAGTTTTACCGTCAGATTTATCGTTTCCTTTCTTAGATTAGATATGATGTATAAGGTTAGGGATTTGATTTAAACTTGAAAATAGATGTAATTATTTTCCTCACCGCTGCTATTTCATTAAGTTTTTTGGATGTAATAACTTAGTAATAGTTTTTGATTAATTTTAGTAAAGTATATTCCTTTAAATTTCATTGATTCATGTGGTTTGGCTCTATATTGGTTACCAGTCCCGATTCCAGATGGGGTGAGAGTCGCGGTTCAAACATAAGGATTCTTACGAGAATTACCTTAGGTTTGGGTCATGATATCATCACTCTCTCTTTGGTTAGTTGACTCTTTAGTATTTTCAATGGGGATTGGGTCAACTATCTCATTATTTTCCTCTTCTACCCTATTTTCAATTGGTCTCCCACTTCTCAAAGTGGTAATGGCATGGAGCTGCTCATGGCTAGAGCTGCTAGAAGTGGTCCCCTCTACTAGGAATTGCCCTTTAGGATTGGCCAGTGGCTAACAAGGAATCTTCTTGTCCTCTCTTCTATTGAGTGCATTAGCTATCTGCCCAACTTGGGTTTCTAGCTTTGCTATGGATTGAGAGTGGGAGTTCAGCAACTAAGTATTTGCCTCATGGTTGCTAAGTGTAACCGATACCCTTTCCTCAAAAGCGGAATTCTTATAAGGAGGAGTTGATTGGTAGTGCTGCTGAGCAGGCCTATAGTTGGTAGACGGATGGAAAGATTGATTAGGATATGGCTGCACACGGGGTTGCATACCTTATTATTGAACTGAATTTTCAGATGCTTGGGCTCGCCATGAAAAATTCGGATGGTTCCTCCATCCCGGGTGGTAGGTGTTTGAATATGGATCATTACCCGGTTTGGAGAAGGCAGCATTTACATTTTCATAAGACAAATCAAAAAACTGTCCCGATGTAAGATAATCTCTAATATGGTGTGAGGGATTATAGCATAGTGCACATGGTTCAGTCGGGATGGACATGTGTGGGGGAGTGATAGTAGCGAAACTAGCTGCCATAAGTTGGTCTTGCTTATGTGATAATACATCCACCTTACTAGTCACATCCGCTGAATTATTCACCTCAAAGAGACTTTCAGGCTTAGGGGCCCTAGGACCAAGTGTCCTACGACTCGCTAAAGCATGTTGTACATAATTTTCACACAGATTCTCAAAGAGAATGCATGCTTCATTCTCACTTTTAAGCATAAAAGTGCCACCACATGAGGCATCCACCATCTGCTTATGTGGTTCACTCAAACTGTCATAAAACCCCTGTACAAGTTGCCATTTGGGAATGGCATGGTGTGGGGACTTCCTAAGTAAGTCTTTAAGTCTCTCTCAAGTCTCATGAAATGTTTCCCATTCACTTTGGGAGAAGCTAGTGATAGCTCTCCGAATCTGGTTGGTCTTTCCTATGGGGAAATACTTCTTAAGGAATTCATGTTGCATTTGAGCCCATGTTGTGATAGTATTAGCCTCCAAGGAATTCAGCCAATGCTTGGCTTTATCCTTTAGTGAAAAGGGGAATAGATGCATCCTTAAATCATCCTCAGAAAAATTCTACAGTCTAATGGAAGAGTAGATTTCAACGAATTCATCGAGGTGCTTGTAAGGATCCTCATTATTAAATACATAAAAGGATGAAAGCATTTATATGATGCTGGACTTAATTTCATAGTGATTTTCCGTAACTTGTGGCAACTGAATGCAAGAAGGAGAGGTGTAAGTAGTAGGGATATAGTGATCCCTAAGCAATGTGGGTCTCTCTTCTTCTTCTGGTTCCATGGTTACAATTGTATGTTTTCATACCAAGCTAGAGTTTCTCTGGGCTTCACATTCTCTAAAAGTACGTTCTAATTCTAGGTCGCAAGGAAGAAGTGGTAAGGACAAGGAACGCCTACCTAACATACACCAGTAATGGAAAATACTAAAAAAAATAAAAGAAATAACTACCTGGCTGGTGGTGGATGCTAGATGAATTTTTTCAATGAATTCTGTCTTTTTGAGAAATTGCGCTCGATCACAGATTGTGCTTGATCCAATTCCGCTTGATCGCAATGCGCTTGATCACAACGCGCTCGATCCGACTACACTCGATCGGAAATTATGCTCGATCACAGTTCTTCAGATAGTACCTGAAAAAGATACCACACAGCCATAAAATAAAATAAACAAAATTATGAAATAAAATCTAAAAATTCAAATAGACTTAATCTAACAATTTTAGCAATCTAAACCAAAAACCAGTCCCCGGCAATGGCGGGAAAAATTGATGTGCAAAAATATACCACTCGCAATAGGACGAATCCAAGTAGGATAGGGCTGTGTTGAGGGTGTCGAACCTCAAGGACTGATAGGATTTAGACTGTAATTTTACCAGATTAATTCTAATTAAATTAATAGACAAATCAAGGGAATATGTGATCTTAATTCTAAAAATCAAATTAAACTAAGTTAAAGGGATCTAATCAATATGATAAAGGGTAGAGCATTGATGATCCCTCTAACCCTTTGAATATGGTAATTTCATAAAATCTAGGAATTAGTTCAATGTCTGAAACAGACTTGTGTGGCTACAAGCTCACTACAATGTCCCAAAAAGGTATCGTGCTAAGAATAAGCTAGTCTATCTTCGAATTCTCTAAGCATAAACTATCAAATTCTTTAGTATGAATTACAATATCATAAGGGATAAGTATAACCCATCTTCGGTTGGCATGGACTGTCTACCTATACTGACTGACTAATTTGCAGTACAACCCGTCTTCCCCAAGCATGGCCTATCAAATCCTATCTTAATCATCATGCCAATGAGCACGGTTGCATAATTAGTATTCTTATAATCACAAAAAATAAGAATACTTTGGGTTCAATCCTAACAAAGCTATGGCCAGTAGGTTCTGTTAGTCTTGATTATAAACAATAAATCCAATTTCAGTAATTCTCATAACTATGCAACTTCCAACAATTAAATTAAAAACCTAAATAACCATGAGATTAATCCATAAAGAAGAGCTAGAGTTTACATCAATACTCCATAAGGAGTTTTGCTACTCATGGATGGGCTGGTCTTCAACAAGGATCTGTAGAAGTTCATCTCCATTCACAGCATACGCTCCAGCAAGAACGCAACAGCAAGAACAGCAAGAACAACAAGAACAGATCTCCTAATCACAGAGAATCTCTCTTCGAAATTCAATCCAATTCAAACTAATTCAATTCATAATCATCTACATCCCCTATGGAGTCTTTTAATACCAGTTTCTCCGTATCAAAGTTATCTAAAAGAACAAGGAAATCAATCACGTACAAAACCCAAACTACTAGACAATCATGTATCTGTTGAGACGACAATTGCGCTCGATCGCAATTTGGTGCGCTCGATCGCAATGCGATCTAATAGTCTGCGATCGATCGCACTGCATAGTCTGCTACTTTCTGGGCTTGTTCTTCGACTTGGTCTTTGGGCTTCCCCTTCTGCTTTCTCTGTGGGGTTCCCCCTCCATCTTCAAGGTGTATTTGGCTTGAGTTTTGATCCTTGATCATCTCCTCTTTAGATCCTTGAAGCATGATCCAATTAAAGCTTTGGTGGCTTGGTTTTAGTCCATATTCTCCTCATCATCAGACTTGCAAAACAGTATAAATGCATTAATTCATTCACATAAACACAATTCTAAGACTTATAAGCATGAGTAATAAGTCCAAAAGTGCAAGTGTTACACACTTATCACTGATGCAAACAATACAAACCACATCACTCCCAGACTAGTAATTTCCAATTACTAGGCACATATGAGTGCAATGTAGGTAAGGCCAATTCAATAGTCTAATCGAAGGTGTGAGACATACCATGAGGCTCAAGGGTGGTTCTCACGGTAGGATAAAGCCATCCTCCCACCCTTGACTCCTTGAGACTAGTTCTCAACCCATGGTGCCAACCCAACTATCACAAGGGGGTGCTCAAGGTGATTTAACTATGGCAGGTCAAGGTCTATGTATTGACTCTAATTTATGATGTCAAACCAAGGTCGGACCAATTCCCAAGAAAACAAATCAAATCCGAATTCAAGGCTCAGATTCTGCAGGTCTTACCTCTGTTCGTTCCCTCACCAGTGTACCGGTGGGTACCGATGGGGCTGGGGATTTTATTGTGAAAATAGAACCCTATCGGTACCCTCACAGGTGTACAGATGGGTACCGACGGAGCCCACTGTGTTTCTGGGTTTCTCTTGGTCAGCAGGGCCACCAAGGGTTGGTGCCCACAGATGGATCTCGGGATGTAGATCCCAGATCCAATTCTAGGGTTCTCCAAAGGTCATGAAATCAAACCTAATTAGTCTAGAGGCATACCAAACAATCAATAGCATATAAACCTCGAATACATCGATTAAAACAACAAATCTCAATACATTCAAATCTAAAAATTAGATCCATGATCATTTTTCACTCAAACATATGAAATCAAAACTTAGCAACAGCTTAATCAGATTATATAGAAAATGAGACTTACCTTCTCCTTGGGATGCGATCCGTATCCGAGTTGATTCATAATTCTTCCATCTTTTCTAGTTCTTCTTCTTCTTCTTCTCCATAAGGGGCGGCTGGGGTTAGGGTTTGGATTTCTTACTATTTCTCTTTCTTCTTTCATGGACATCTAGGGTTTTTGATTAGGATTTTCTTTCTATTTTCTTATATTTTCCTCTATCTCAATCCAAAACAAAAGGGATTGTGGAAGGCTTCCTCTCCACCCCACGCACCGTCTCACGATACTATTAATCAAACACAAATTAGTTTTCTTCTATCCCCAGAGGTTCTACTAATTACAAATCGACACTAGTTCTCCAATAATTGTTTCATAACTGGTCGAATGCTCCATATATTCCATTAGTTACTCTTATTAAATTCTGCAATCACTCAGCTAGGTCAACTACTATTTGTTGTAATTATTTCTAGAAATTATGGATTTAGTTTATTAGGTTTGGGTCCTTACAACTCCCATAGGGATTTGGGTGAGAGTTATATATTAAATTTGGGGACTCCTACGATATTTCCTGTTTTAGGATGTGACAAAAGTGGTATCAGAGCCTAAATTTTATTTTTCCAATCAATTCCAAAAGTTTTTGATGTGTTGATATTTCAAAAGTTTTTGTTTGGTGATATTCAAAAATATTTTGTGTGCAGCTTATTATTACTAACAATGGTTGCTAACTTAAGTGTGGACAGATTCCTTTATTCTTACAGAATTTATAATCATCATATTTTTAGAATGGTTGGAAGAAGAAGAACAGGTAATGTGGACACTAGTGCGGTAGGAACTGATGAAGATACTCAACAAAATCAAGATCCGTTACTGGCTAGAGTTTGTCATGCTATGGGAGAGATGGCCACTATGATGCAACAACAACAAGCACAAACTCAATCCCAAGCAATGCCACAACAAACAGAAGCACAAAGGAACACAAGTAGCATTGAGAAGTTCAAGAAGCTTGGTCCTACTATTTTCAATGGAACAACTGATCCGATGGAAGCACAAGAATGTCTTGACTCTGTAGAACACATCATTGAAGTGATGGAAGTGGATGAACAAGAGAAGGTTCAATTTTTTGTATTTATGCTAGAAGGTGAAGCAAGGAGGTGGTGGAAATCTGTCTTGGAGTTCATACAAATTCAAACTTGGACGGACTTCAAGGTAAGATTTTATTTAGAGTATTTTCCTAAAACTGTTAGAAAGGAAAAGGAGCTGGAATTTATGAAGCTGGAACAAGGATCCATGACTGTACTGGAATATGTAGCGAAGTTTACAGAATTATCGCAATTTGCCACGTACACAGTCGATGAGGAAGAGAAGAAGGTTTCAGATTTGAGAGCGGAATAAGGCCAAGCATCAGGAGTAGACTAATTGTACGGGAGTTTACTAAATGTCATAAGATGGTTGATTGTGCATGTAAGGTGGAGAAAGATGTACAATAATTCCATAGGATTCGAGCTCTGATGAGGGAAAGAAATTTTAGAAACTCCTAAGCTGATTTGCAAAAAAGACAAAGGACACAAGAATCAACGAACACTACACGCTTTACTTCAAACATGAAGTTTTATAACTATGGAAGGACTGGACACCACGAAAGATATTTCAAATTTCCAAAGAACTAACGACGGAACTCATCAAAAGAACAACAACAAAATATACCTAAACATCACTGTCAATAGAATCAGAAACCAATATAGCAACTACAATAACCGAAAGGGAATAGGAACGAAGTGCCATAGTTGCAACAAACTCAACAAGGAAAGATCTATGCTCTAGAACAACAACAAAGTGAAGTGATTGAATGTACTGTCTGAATTCAGCCAGGATTTGAAATTTTCACAGGAATATAATCAAGGTAAGTGTCTACAACTTTTCTCAACTATAGTAAACGAATTTCGAGGCCAAAAGTTTCTTAAGGAGGGTAGATTGTAATAACCCAAACTAAAATAATAGGCTTAATATGTAATTAATAAAAATATAGGGGTTAATTTAAAAAAGTTAGTAAGTTAGTTACAGGTTTGACTTTGACTGTTTTTGATTGGTGGGGTGCACGGTAGGAAATTAAGTTCTTAACACACAATCATAACTTTTTAAGTTATAATATGTAGCTAGGGTCTTATAGGAAATTTTAATCTAAATCAATAGCTTATATTCAGTAGGATTAATAATAGTTGTAATTTAATTAGGATTCCACTTTAAGAGATAATTAAAGACTACTTTAACTACAACTAGGAACCTAAATCTAAAGGCTAGAATTAAACTAATATATTTTAATGGCTAAGATTAATTAGGGAATTAAAACCAATCCTAAACTAAAAAAGATTAAGATTATATAAGGATAACTTATAATCAAATTAAGACTAGGATACTTAAAATCAATGGTTTGGATTTCGTAAGAACAAATCAATCTAATCTAAGAGCAAGAAACTAAAACATAATCTTTAATTAAGAATAACTCCTAGACTAAGTTGGAAACTATCAGAAATCTATATAAACCAAGTGGTAGGACGTATGAATCATATTCCAAAAGGGGAGAGAGAGAGAAGAAGGATTTCCAGAGCAAGCAAGGAGAGGATTTATAGAAGATTGAAGAAGAAGAAGAAGAAGAAGAAGAAGAAGAAGAAGAAGAAGAAGGTGTTCATCTCAACACCAACTCAAGAACCAAGGTAAGTATTTGAATTAAGCCTTATTTTCGATTTGACTATGTCATATTATTTAAGTATAGCATAGCACGATTTTAAAAACTATATCTTTGATTCTTTCTTCATAAACAAATGGTTTTTGGTTTTCATACCATCCAATTCATTAGATAAATTAAGTAGGTGTTTTTTGTGAAGTGAGTATTGGGTTTTGTTTGAAATTTTATGCTAACATGTGAATTTTAATTAAGTATCGTAAAATTATCAAAATTAAATAATCAAAATTCACTTTTCTGGGTTTCTGAGCCATTAGTCAATCCATCGGTCAACCAAGAGGTCAACCGAGGAGTTCTGGGTTGGTCGATTAACCCGTTGGTCAGCCGACAGGTCAACCAACCACTGAATTTGGTTTCCAGGTTGGTTCTTGGTCTCTGACCAAGAAGTCGACCAGAGATCAGTTGACCTACCAGTCAACCGATGCCCACAAAATTTTGATTTTGGCCCTTGGCCAAGCTATCGAAACTGGTCGATCAACCGACGACTGTAGGTTGAGTGTAGGTCGACCAAAATTTATAAACTTAATCCGATTGGCTTGAAATTTCACATGCATGGTATATTTGACCTAAAAATACCATATTTGATGTTAGAATTGATACATTATGGATATTTTGCATACGTGCTTTTATGTGGACGATTAAGTATATCAAGCCAAGGAGTGATATTTTGATTGGACATGATTCTGACACTAAAATTCTTATGGAAATGTTTTATATGTTGAATTACATCTGGACGTGTACACAAACTGTTTGTTTAGCTACTGTAAACAATTCACTTGCACCGCATGGCATTTTGTGCGTAATGACCTTGTATTGGGTTTAATGCTTAACTTGACCTCCATATCTTCATATATCTAGAGTTAGGGTTTATAATGAGTGTTATCATAATTAGAAAATTATGACATTGGTGAGGAAGTTCCAGATGGACTAATTTGTATGTGTTAAGGGCTTGATCATCACAATAGACCAATTTTTATTAACACCCTTGGTGACGGTTATGCCTTGTATGGGTATCCCAAGAGACTCGTGGTAAGATGATTGGTGAGGCAAGGTTCATAACTAATATTTGAATCATATGAGTGAAATTCTTTTAGTAGATCGGCTAATGTATGGTTCATAAAGGAAGTTCAAGGTGATTCCTTGGGAGTTGTCCCTATGATTGGAAATAAGTGAGGGAATTGAGATCTCTAGGTCGCAGCCCCTAGAAACTATGATGCGTATATAGAATAATCTACTATTTCAGCCATGTATTGGCGATGAGTTCTGGATGAAGCATCTTGGGTAGTATGACTAAGAATGGTTGTGGAACATACACAAATCGAATGCCAAACAGCATGCATATTTGCATATCTTATTATTGTGCATGAATCACATGTAATGATATATTTATTGTTGCATGAGCATTCATTGCATACAGTAATAATTGAACCAGCACATTGCATTGCACATCATTATCATGTCATGTTTAATATCATGTTATTAATTAGATATTCTAACTATTCTGTTTTGTCTAGGAGAATAACATTGGAGAGTGGTATTGTCCCTACTTCAATCCAAAATACTGTTTGTATTTGATTATTTACTAAGATAAGTGTAGCTTATGCTTTGAAGCATAACATATTTCAGGACCTATAGATGATGGACATCAAGACCAAGGTTATTAAGAGGGAGGATTAGAAGATGATGAAGAGTTTGGTTATATTTAGATTATTGTTTGATGATTTTATTAGACATTGTAATAGAATTAGTTGGATTTATATTTTTAGGAGTTATTATCAATAGGACCAGATTTGAGTAGTTTAATAGGGTTTTGATTGAAGCATGAGACTTAGATTATATTTTCTTTCTGTTGTTTTTTTTTAATTGAAGATTGTTTTGATTGGATATTATTCTTAATAACATTATTTTCTAGAATTTTACTGTTGATATAAGAAATGGTAGGGGCAATGACCCACTAATGGACCGATACGTGTTAAGATTATGACTAACACGTGGTAAGGTTCCCACTGATACCAATGGGCAGGATCACGATCGGTTTAGAGAACCAGTTCAAGGAATATAGGACCGAGACATAGATATGGGGAGAAGGTAGTGCGCTATCATAATGACCCCACATCACATAATGATCAACACTATACTATGAACATACAATGAAACTAATATCGATAGGCACTCTAAAGCAGGATGCAAGTTCCCTTTACAGTAGGATACCGATGCAGAAATAACTCTCAAGTCATACTCGAGGATGCCCACCTGCAATGGGGCCACCCATTGGGTTCTTGACAGTCCCACTTGCTGGGACATCCTCTCAAGTCGTACGTGAGGGCGCCCACTTGCGATGGGACAACCCCTCGAGTTCTTGAGAGCCTTAGAGGTGCGCCTTATGTTTACTAAAGAGACGTGTCTCGGTGAACACTATCGATACGAGGTTACACCTAAGGGGTAAAGATCTCCCTGGAAATTGTAAGACGTAGATACTACCTCCTTCTAGAGCGATGCTCGATGACATCATAGGTGATACTACCTCCATCTAAAGTGATGCTCGATGATGTCGTAGGAGATACTACCTTCGTCGTAGGTGATGCTACCTCTGTCTAAAGTGATGCTCAATAACGTCGTATGTAGTGACCTAGACCCTCTAATAAAAAGATTCCTTAACTTATATTTTACTATAAGGTATTTTATTTAATATCTAACTATATAAATTACAGGCTATACTAATATAAGAGTTATTTTAATAATTGAAGTTATTATTTTGGGGCCTTAGTGTAATTATTATTTAAATGGGGTATTTTTAAGTAATTTAAAGTTTGTGTTTCAATCCCATACGTACTTGGCTACGTGGGATTGGAGTTAGATTAGCTTGAGGAGAGAGAAAGGAAGTTGACAAATATCCTTCCCCTCTCATCCCAAGACATAACCGTTAGATCAAATCTGAAGAGATTGAGAGAGAGAAAAGAGAAAGAGAGAAAGGGCTTAAATCTGGAAAACTAAACCTATCACAAACCAAACTGAAAACCTCATTGGAGATCCCAAATTTGAATTCGTAACTCTCACCCCAAACAAAACTTGGGAGTGGATAAATAATATCTAACCAAGATCTCTAAATAAAATGGATATTATATAAGATATAAGTTATGAAATATTAATGTTTTTAAAATAATATCTAGTATAAATAACCTTCAAACAAACAACGAAAGTAACATGAGTCTAGTGTTTTCAAATCAACTCCTACTATAAGTTTAGGTAAAAACCTTAAATAAAAACCTAGGGATGACTAACATCTATATAAGACAAAACATCAGAGTATCGAGGTATATCTGGGAAATGGCACTAAGGAATAAATATTAAGGTGAAGATGTACATTCAAACCCAAGGAAGTAACAACGGAAAGAATGTCGATAAAATACAAGTCCTATATTAAGTAAAGTCCCGATAAAACATTTACACAACAGGTAATTTAAATAAGAAAATAACTAATCTAATAGAATACATCAAGCAAAAATGAACATCTTCTTCATCTTCTTCTGGGCTCCATCTTGATCTTCATCTTCCCAATAAAACTTCATCTAAAAGACTTGAAAGGTGGTTGCTTAAAAGCATGAGCTACACTAGCAAGCAAGTAAATAACTTCATAATTATGCATGATTACCTTAGAGTCAAGTCATTACTCAATAATTCAAGTTCACACAACAATCAATTTGATTAGATGAAACGAGATGCATAAGGTCGATTCTTAATTAATGCATGTTGTGCACCTATTTTACAATAATCACCAAATGTGATCTAAAAAAACATTCTAATATGAAATGGAGTCTGTGTGGATTCCACATAGACCGATCCATCTTTGGGCAAGATGTCTTAACGGACCATCCCTCCCTAAACAGGGCCATACCCAAAGATAAGATCCTTTCTGTCTAGTAATCGTTAAATGTTGGCTCCTCATATGATCTTAATCGTTCTACCCAAGGATGCTCACACAGACTCACCACTAATATATGGCAGAAATAGCAGATTATTCTATGTGCACAACATAGTTTCTAGGGGTTTCAACCTAGAGGACACAAGTGCCTAACCTTATTTTCGATCAGAGGGACAAATCCCAAGGAAACACCAAGAACATCCTCAGAGAACCACACAATACCGATCTACTATCAGAGCTCACTCACATGATTCAGAGATTGGGTCTTATCCATATAAAGAGCCCTCACCTATCGTATTTCCTCGTGTCTCTTGGGATCATCACCTAGGACGTATCCCTCACCATAGGAGAACAACAATTGGTCTATTGGGATGATCAGTCCCTCAACCCACATAAATATAAGCCTCTTCACTTAATATGATTTCCAGATCATAATATCCTCATGTAATAATCTGGAGTCCCAGAAATATGGACTCAAGAAGAGGGTATTACTCATAGACCAAATCCATGGTCAAGAGCCAATGCAATGCATGCGAGTGGGTGCACATTAACTAAACATTCAATCTTTGTGTACAAGATGTAATACAATCAACAAGCATGTAAATCATCAATTTCACAAGTAATAGGAATCACATTCTAAGTAACATAGATAGTGGGTCCATAAAGAGGAAATCGTGTAACTCAACTAAACGACCACACTTAGTATATAATGTGCATTATCAACCAATTCGCATATCAACCGTCTATTACACTTGCATATGATCCATAATCTAACAATCGTATTCATAACGCATGAACAAGGGTCCATGAAGAAGCACGCATACGAACAATCGCATTTGAACTCAATATAACGTCATACTTGATATAATTAGATCGGTCCTAGGTTATGTACAAGGTACATTATGATTAACTAAAGAGCATATTCCACACGTTTCCATGTATAGCCATACAATATTTTACTAAACCAAGTTACAAGGTGAGAACTTCATTATCAATCATACTTGAGAGTATATTTCCTCAATTCGAATCACAAACCATGCTAATGTATATCAACTAATAAACATCAGAATATAAGGCTAATTTCTCAGGTTCGGCGAGGTCTTCGGCGCACCAAAGCCTGCCTCGACGACCAGTTCGACGGACCGAACTGTCACTCAGCGACAAATCCAGGGGTTTCAGTCTCGGCGCCCTCTTCGTCACGTCGAACTGAGACTCGGCAGCCAAAACATAAGGTCAGGGTTCAATCAAGGGTTCAGTGACCTGTTCAGCGGACCGAACAGTCCACCGGTGGCCCATAAAGTGTTCGGTGAGCGTTCGGCATGCCGAGGAGGTCGCCGAACGTCGCGAACCAGCCAAAATCAAGGGCTTTTCTCCCCAAATAAAAATACAAGCCAAGGGAAGCCATAAACATGAAATGAACAACCAAATCTAAGACATTTTATTCCTAAAACATGCTTCTAAACTAACATTCTAAATCAAGCTAGTCAAATCATTCCTAAACATTCAAAAGTATGCATGAACTAGAAATTAGAGAGAAAGAATCTTAAATCCACTTTAATCAATGAATAAAAATGACGGTATCTACTTACATTAACAAAAATGCAAGCAAATCACATGAGATCCAAGCATGCAAAACCTCCTTCTCACATTCTCCTTTAAGCTCCAAGCACAAACACCACCAAAACCAAGAGAAACATGAGATTCTCTTAACAAAGAGACCCATGTCTCTTGATCCAACACAAACCAATCCTAGCCCTCCAATCTAACAACTCTAATCTAGACCCTAGGATTATAATGGTTAGTGCGAGTTGGTAATCCCCACTACCCACTCCCTCTCTTCTTCCATCTGAGCCACACAAACAAACGCACTAGAACTAAACCACACAAACAAACACACTGCTCAAATGAACCTTGACCATCCATCACAACTTGATCTAGATGATCCAAACACAAATTCAAACAGAAAATGGGGCCATGCTACGGTGTATAGCACCCAGGCCTAACAATCACAAGACATACGATCGCGTGGTCAGATTTAACCCGATCGGTGATCCAAACAAACGGATGAATTATCACATGGTTTAAAAGATAAATATGATTATTCTATTTGTACAACATAGTTTTATGGGTTTTCAACCAATGAGGCACAATCCCCCCACTTATTTTTGATCAAGGGTCAATTCCGAGGTTTTCACCAATGTTGGTATGCCCTCAGGGAAATCATACTTATTCATATTCCAACAGAAATGTCTCATTATGGTTTCACCATCTTCCAAGCCACACCAATGTGCCGATCCTTGGGTAAACATCATCCCACAAGTCTGTCGAGGAATACCCACATTGGGTTCTCTCCCAGCTCGGGCATAAATAACAGGGTCCTCTCATAGGACAATAGTGGTCAATAAACCAAGTCATCTCATATGTGAGTCTAAACCCAATGGTATCAATGGGGTATTAGACTAAGCTATTACAGTGGGAAAATCCATAAGCAACTCATTGTATTCAGGTCCATTTATTAATGCAGCACACAATGCATCATAAATATTGTAACGACCCAGACCAGATTTTTCCAATTTCCTGAATTTTCCAGTCCAAGCGTCACCTTCACCTCGTATTTCTACGAGAGTGGCAACACAATTAAATCATAAGCGGAAGTCC
>JAUPMG010042965.1:0-14179 GCA_031762675.1 Pachysandra terminalis | reverse complement strand
ACTTAGTTAGATTTTTATTATTTTCATTAATGATAAATTCATTTAAAGTTTCATTAATTATTATGGTTTGGCTCTATATTGGTTACCACTCCCAATTCCGGTTGGGGTGAGAGTCAAGGTTCGAACCTAAGGGGTTCCACGTGAATTACTTTTAGGTTTGAGTCGTGACAAACTGGGTATCAGAGCCTAAGTTTTCATGTTTTAAATTAGATTCCAAAAGTTTTTGTTTGCCGATATTTTAAAAGTTTTCAATGTGCTGATATTTCAAAGCTTTCTGTGTGTTGTGTGAAATACTAACAATCTGGAATTTATATCCATAATGAAAATCGGATGTTGTCTTATTATTCTATAGGAACTTAAGTTAATAATGCAATGGCCGGTAGAAGAAGGACTAGTTGTGGACACAAGTGCGCCGTCAACGAGTCAAGATGATAACCAGAATCCGTAATTGGCTGGGTTCTTTCAAGCCATGGGGCAGATGGCTAACATAATGCAGCAGCAACAAGCCGCACAAGCTGAAGCACAAGCCGCAACTTAAGCACAAACCAGGTACAAAAAATCAGCAAAACTGAATCTCAGAAGAATGTCAAGAGTATTGAGAAGTTCAAGAAGTTGGGACCGACCGTCTTCAAAGGAACCACGGATCCAATGGAAGCACAAGCTTGGATCGACTCAGTGGAGCATGTCTTCGACGTAATGGAAATAGAAGACACGGAGATGGTTCGATTTGCTACATTTATGCTTGAAGGCGAATCAAGGAGTTGGTGGAAATCTGCATTGGAGATTGCGTATGTCTACATATGGGAGGATTTCAAGGTAAGGTTTTATTGAGAGTATTTCTCGAGGATAGTGAGAAGGGAGAATGAGTTAGAATTTTTGAAATTGGAGCAAGGGTCCATGACAGTACCGGAGTATGTAGCGAAGTTTACTGAGTTATCACAATTTGCTCCTTATGCGGTGGATGATGAAGAGGAGAAGGCTTTCAGATTTGAAAGTGGACTGAGGCCAAGCATCAAGGGCCGACTGATTGTGAGTGAATTCACGAAGTACCATCAAGTAGTGGACTGTGCTCGCAAAGTAGAGGACATAGTGGAATTCCAAAGGATTCGGGATATGAAGAGGGAAAGGAACTACCAATCAGATTTACTGACAAGACAAAGGATACAAGAACCAATGAACACCCAAAGATTTGATTTAAACATGAGAATTGATAGTATTTTCCTTTGTTTTTCCACTGTTATTTCTTAAAGTGTTTTGGATGTAATAACTTATTTAGATTTTGATTATTTTGATTAATGATAAATTCCTTTATAGTTTCATTAATTATTGTGGTTTGGCTCTATATTGGTTACCACTCCCGATTCCAGTTGGGTGAGAGTCGCGGTTCGAACCTAAGGGGTTTCACATGAATTACCTTTAGGTTTGGGTCGTGACATTAAGATACTTAAGGAAATAACCCCACAACAACCTTAATAGTTTTATTTGCATATTATGCAGATGCTCAGATATTTTGTTTTATGTATAAAATTGTTAATATCATGTTGTGATCATATATGTGTTTTTTACAATATTAAGGGAATTATTTGCATAAAAGACCATTAACTGTGTGAATACCCCATCTCTAATTCGAATAAGACTCATTAGACTTAATTATATTATTTATGATACTCTCATCATGCCTACATGTGTATTAAAATATATATTAATTTATGTGCATTATATCAATAGGATCATGAGAATGTGCTCATGTTTATGCTATTTTGAATATATGTTTGTGAAATCATTGGTTGTGCACTGCATTAATAAAGGAGTTGAATTTGTGAATTGCATATTGACCACCTACCTAGCTGAGATAGCTTCCTAATGTACTATTATTGGAGTACCTTGTACTTTTCCAATAAAGGATAATATTTTGACTCGTGTTATGGCTTTGTCCATTTACTTTTCCATTAAGGGACTAAGTGTTGTTTACACCCAAGGTGAGGGAGATATCCTAAGAGACTTGTGGTAAGATGATAAGTGAGGTATGAGCCTTGTATGGGGGTCCCAAGCTGAATCATAAGAGTCAACTTCTGTTAGTAGATCAGATAATGTATGGCTCATTGAGGATAGTTCACATTAGTGAAACCTTGGATAAGTTCCAGTAATCAAAAATAAGATGAGGGGATTGTGCCCTCTTGGTCGAAGTCCCTTAGAACTATGATGCACACATAGAGTAATCAATTATCACATTGCCATGTTTTGCGGAATGAATTCACATTAGTGGAACATTATTGGATATGAGATTACATCTAGTGTGAGACATACACTATTCGAATGCCTAACAGAATGCATATGTATTATATGTTATTGTTGAAATTATTAAGGATGTCTTGTGTATGATGTACTTGATATCATAATTATCATATAGATTTAGGAATTTTAGACATTGATATTATAACCTTAGATATCCTTAGGATACAAACCAAGTAAGATTTGGTGAGAGAAGAACCATTGATTAATGTTGTCCAGATTTATCATCATTATCATATATTTCCCATATTTATCATCATTATCATTTCTAGATTTAGTATTGTTGTCATACTTATTATATATTTTCTCGTAGTATTGGGATATGAGTAAATACCTTGTTTTGAAGGTCTTCTCATCCAAGCTTTCAGCTTATGTATGTTTTATGACATATTTTCCAGGTATTAAATGATGATTTCTATTAAAGGGAGAGCTACAGGAATAAAAGGGAACTGAAAGTGAGAAATTAGATTATAGGGATTCATGTATTTATATGTAGTTTATTTCAGTTTATTAAACAAGGACAGATTCTAACTTTTATTTAAATATATATTAGAATTATTATAATATTACTTCCGCTTATGTTTCTATATTGCGTTCCACTGTCATTGTGTTGGGGTGAGAGTTACATTCAAACCTTTTGGGTATCCCGAGGATCTCTTCTGGTTTGGGATGTGACAAAAGTTGCATCAAAGCCTAAGTTCTAAGAAAATTAAAATAAAAGATTAAGAATTGGATAGGTCTGAGGACTAGGATTTAAATGAGAAAATTTTTAAGATAAAAGAATTATAAGGGGGTAAAGGAAAATTAGATATGTAGGATGTGAGATTGTGAGGTACGATGGTTGTTGTTGGGTGCATCTTTAGCAATAAATCCGGATAGAAAATTTGGAAATAGGGAGTACTACCATTTCTGAAAAGTGTGAAGGTGGCACTATGAGGATGAAGTTCATGTTAAGTATACTGGATTTGCATGTCATTAAGGGATGTGTAAATCAAAGGCTTATGTTTGTTGATTGATTTAATTACAAAAATTATTTATAATCCCAATACTAACTATTTTTCCAGAAATTGAAGCCAATGTAGTCTAGAATGCATTGAACTAGATTCCTTGAAAAATATATAGGAATTAGATATATATATATATACACACACACACACACAAAGATTATATAATTAAATATATGAATATATGTAAATCATTTTAATAATAATTATATTATATATAAATATACCAAGATATTAATTGGATCAGGTTCCAGAGAATTTATTTCGAATTTTGAATCGAGCCGAGACCCAAAACCGGGGAAAAACTAATTGTTCATCAAATTAATTACTAAACCTTGATTGGAGTGAAATTTTGTTATAAATTGGCTTGATATTATATGTAATTATAAAAATTTTAAATTTAAAAAATATTAAACATTGAATTTTTGGCTGACCATCGACTAGCTGACGGCCTGCAGAAAGGCGTAGTAACCCTAGCCGAAACACTATAAGTACAAAATTTTAGGGACTTAACTCATGTCTTCAAAACCCAATCTTCCTAAAACCCTAGAGAACACTTCCAATTCATCTCCAAGGATTTCTAGCGCTTCAACATCCACCTCCAACAAATCTAAACTCCGATAAGATTTCCATCTTCATTCTTGACTTTTCCAATTTAACCTTGAAAACTTTTCTCAGAATTCTTCTTACTTCCAAAACCCTAAAACCATGCCTTAGGGAAAGGGAAAACAAGTTCCAAAACCTCGAAGGCTTCTACATTCAGGAAATTAACCTCCTCCACCATCACCATTTCCAGACCCTTATGAAGAAGAGGATGTCTCATCTCCTTCTGGAGAAGAAGAAATAGAAGAACACTCTAAGGATTCCAACCAACTTAGCATTTACTACAATAGGGATATCCTTCCAGAAAGATAGACAGTTAAGACCCATGTTGCAACCTATAGAGTCTTTGAGACCTTGCAAGCAATTGGATGGGAATCCATACTAATTTGAGGTGGAAAGGCTTATTTATCTGCCACTCAGGAAATGTATAACAGTATCAGTGACACCAATTTGGACTCCATGACCATTACCTTCAAATTCAATGGGCACACTAGAACCTTAGATCTTCAACTTGTAGCAAGGATCCTAAATGTACCCATGAACAATCCCGACAGCATTATTCCAGACCTTGTTCTAGCAGAGAGACCCATGATAAACCACACTCTTTGTGGGAGACATGTGAGATGGAAGAAAGACAACTCCATTGTCTCTTCTAATCTCCTACCTCTTTACCAAATCTTAAACTTGATATTCACTAGGAATGTCTATTCCAAAACCAGGAATAAGATTGAGCTTTCATCTTACATGGTCCAAGTGATGTATCTTGTGGCTATCAGACGACCACTCTACCTTCCTTCCATTGTCCTCACCAACATCATAAAGTACATCAGGGGCACCAAGAGGGGTGAGATGCCTTTCCCCTGTCTTATGTGTGCAGTGGCCAAACACTGGGGACTTGTCTTACCATATGAGTGACACAAACCATTGTCAAACCTTTCAGTGCCATAAATCTTAGGCTTATGGGATTACTTACTGGACCAGCTTACATACCAGAACGCTACCAACCCCGGTAGCATTTTCAACAAGAAGAAGAACAACAAGAGCAACTCGGCCTACATCCTGCACCATCTGACCCACAAGATCAAAGAATATCTACTTCCATAACACCCAGGACTGACCCAAATCTTCCTCTTATACACCACTACACAAGGAGGAACATGAGTGTGGATGCCAAGTTAGCAGCTCTTGAGAGAGCCAGCCTCCAGTCCAGACCAGAGATTACAGTAGAGGCGGTAAGAACAAAGAAGTGCTCAGAGAGAGTAGAGAAGTGATCAAGAGGAGCAGTGTAGAACTCGAGAGAAATAGGAGGAAATGTATAAGCTCAAGAAGAGTGTAGATAAGACCTTTCAGTATCTCCCAAGTATTTTAGGATGCGGTAGAGCCAGTGATGTGATACTTCCAGTAGCACCTTTGTTGCCATCACCACCACCTTCTCCTCCATAGGAGCAGGATGTTACTCATACTCCTTAGATTCCATAGGAGTTTTGTTTCCTTTCTTTTCCTTTGTTGTAGCCATTTAGAATGGCAAGAACTAGTTATCTTTTCTTTTCTAATGTAATAGGTAGTTGTTTTAGTTGGTTTATCTCATTGAGGTAATAGTTAGTAGTTTAGTAACCTTTTTCATCGTTATCCAGTGTTGATGTAATAGCTTAATTATGTTAATGAAAATAAATGTTTGTTTAACTTGTCCTTATACATTAAATTAATGACTTAAAAATTTTCCAATTTTAATTAACCATTAACATGACATGAGAACTAATTCAACTCGACCACTATACTAGGTATGGGATTAGTAACTAACCTAATGAGCTTAAGTAAGTTTCTTAAGGCCCAAGGTAATTAAATACATAATTAATTAATAATAATTTTCGTAGCTAATTAATAGGAACATTTTATATACATGCTATAATTAAACTAGGAGTCTAGATAACTGCTAAACACCAATTAACAATTCTAATATAACTAGAACTCTTAAATCATAATAAAAATTTGGGAAATAATTAAATTAAAAGATTAGAAACAAAGCAATTTCGTGGGAAAAACTAGGTGGGACTAAAAGAGGACCACCCAGAAAACTGAAGAACACACATCAAAGAAAGAGATCTACAGCAAACTAGGTGAGTTTTCCTCCATCATCTTGTGTATTTACTTCTATCCTAATGTTGTAAACATGAAGGAATTCTTGTGATTTATTTCTAAACCTTCCTTATGTTATTATAATGAAAACCCAGAAACAAAGATCCAATAAGGATAGAGTAATCATCACCATCTGTTAAGAAACCCAATAGAAGAACACAAACTGGAAAAATATCAAGATCAGAATGTATCGATTAAATAACCCTATTTCCTATTTTATATAATTTATTTTACATTTTTCTAAAAATTTTCATTTCGTTAAAAACATAGCAAAACAAAATTGAGGTAATTCTGATAAGTATATAGGAAGTTATGACTAGAAGACTGAACCTACCTCAAACTAAAAAACCTTGAAGCCCTTGTCAGCTACCTAATCGGCTAGCCAACAGTCAACTGAAATCCTTTAGACTTGGCCTACTCACTAGCAATGCAGCCGACCACCATCGGCTGACCGATGGACCAGCCAGCCGAAAATCACCTAGGCCTATTTTTATGAATTTGACCTAATCAGACCTCTCGTAGACCAAGTGAAATTATTTTTAAGTTTGGACACACTTCACTAATTTACTCTAGCCGACAACAAGCCGAAATCCTCTGTGGTAATCCGAGACTTTTAGCACCTGAGTAATGCTAGTTATAGTTGATTTATCATGTTTTCAGGTACTAGGAATGCCTATATCGAAATTTGATATCCTATTCCAAAGATTAACCCATTAAAGCTTCCCATAGTAGTATGAGATTTTAAGATACTTAAGGAAATAACCCCACAACAACCTTAATAGTTGTATTTGCATATTATACAAATGCTTAGATATTTTGTTTGTTGTATAATCTTGTTAATATCATGTTGTAATCATATATGTGTTTTTGACAATATTAAGGGAATTATTTGCATAAAAGACCATTAACTGTGTGAATACCCCATCTTTGATTCAAATAAGACTCAACAGACTTAATTATATTATTTATGATACTCTCACCATGCCTCCATGTGTATTGAACTATATATTAAACTATGTGCATTTTATCGTCTACGATCTTGAGAATGTGCTCTTGTTTATACTGTTTTGAATATATGTTTGTGAAATCATTGGTTGTGCACTGCATTAATAAAGTATTTGAATTTGTGAGTTGCATATTGACCACCCAGCTGAGATAGCTTCCTAATGTTCTATTATTGGAGTACCTTGTAGTTGGCCAATAAAGGATAATATTTTGACTCATGCTATGGCCTTGTCCATTTAATTGTCTATTGAGGGACTAAGTGTTGTTTACACCCAAGGTGAGGGTGATTATCCCAAGAGACTTGTGGTAAGATGATAAGTGAGGGATGGGCCTTGTATGAGGTTCCCAAGCTGAATCATAAAAGTCAACTTCTGTTAGTAGATCGGATAATGTATGGCTCACTGAAGATAGTTCACATTAGTGATACCTTGGATATGTTCCCGTGATCAAAAATAAGGTGAGGGGATTGTGCCATCTAGTTCGAAGTCCTTTAGAATTATGATGCGGACATAATCAATTATCAAATTGCCATGTTTTGGGGGCTGAATTCTCATTAGTGGAACAATCTTGGATATGAGATTAGATCTAGTGTGTGACATACACTATTCGAATGCCAAACAACATGCATATGCAGTACATGTGATTGTTGATATTATTGAGGATGTCTTGTGTATGGTGCACTTGATATCATAATTATCATATAGATTTAGGCATTTTAGACATTGATATTATGACCTTAGATATCCTTAGGATACAAACCAAGTGTGATTTGGTGAGAGAAGAACCATTGATTCTTGTTGTCCAGATTTATCATCATTATCATATATATTCCAGATTTATCATCATTATCATATGCTTTCCAGATTTAGTATTGTTACCACACTTATTATATATTTTCTCATAGCATTGTGATATGAGTAAATACCTTGTTTTGAAGGTCTACTCATCCGAGCTTTCAGCTTATGTATGTTTTATGACATATTGTTCAGGTATTAAAGGATGATTAAAGGGAGGACCACGGGAATAAAATGGAACTGAAAGTTAGAAATTAGATTATAGGATTTATGTATTTATATGTATTTTATTTCAGTTTATTAAACAATGTCAAATTGTCACTTTTATTTAAATATTTATTAGAATTATTATAATATTACTTCCACTTATATTTCTACATTGCTTTCCACTCCCATTGTGTTGAGGTGAGAGTTACATATAAACCTTTTGGGTATCCCAAGGATCTCTTCAGGTTTTGGATATGACAAAAGTGGTATGAGAGCCTAAGTTCTAATAAAATTTAAATAAAAGATTAAGAATTTGATAGGACTTAGGACTAGGATTAAAATGAGAAACATTTTAACATAAATGAATTATAAGTGGATAAAGGGAAATTAGATATATAGGATGTGAGATTGTGAGGTACAATGATTGTTGTTGGTGGGGTGGTGGCAGTGGTGGTGGTGGTGACGGTGGTGGTGCGTTGGCGGTGGTGGTGGTGGGTTGGCAGTGGTGGTGGTGGTGATGGTGGTGGGTTGGTGGTGGCGTGTCGGGACTTGTGGTGGCGTGGCGGTGGTGGTGGATATGGTGTTGTGGTGGTGGTGGTGGTGGTGGCAGTGGAAGTGGTGGGGTGTTGGTGGTGGTGGTGGTGGTGGTGTGGTATTGAATGAATTGTTTTTCCTTTTTTTGAAGCGGAAGTTATTTTCCTCCAATTTTCCAGTAATTAGAAAAATATTTTTCAGAATTTTTTATTTTCCGTTGAAACAAACACTTTGGAGAATTTTAAAATCCTGAAAAATAATTTTTTCCTCCAATTTCGAGCGATTCAAACAGAACCTTCCGGAAATCAATGGAAAAGAAAATATTTTCTTGAATTTTAGAAATTCAATATGTTTGTTTCAATGGAAAATCATAAAATATTACAGAAAATAGTTTTAAGAATTTTAAAATATTACAGAAAATATTTTACAGTTTTAGGAAATGATTTGTTGTATGGAAGGATGTTCTTCGTGAAAATTATCTTGATAGCTGGGATATTCCTTAGTTGTTTAATGTTATTTTGTGTTTGGATGCATGGGGCTAGTAGAGTAGGATACTAGTTGATAGAGAGAGAATGCAAAGGTTATATCAATGGATGACTTGAGATGTAACAGAAGAGTATGTTTAATAGTGTTATTAATGTAAGATAATTTTATATTATTTAGTTTTTCGCGGTATATTTTCTGTTATTTATTATGTCATATTCATTGATATCTGCGAAGTTCGTGAAGAATTTGGGAATGGCATCTTGAAATTTGCGTTATACATAAAGATATGTACTACAGATTTTAGGGCATGACATTTATGTTGTTGGAACATGCCCCAAATATCGAGATTTCCAAAACATAGTTATGATGTTGTTTAGGCCGAGCCAGGACACCCTAGACCGGCCCAGCGCGACAGGCTATTAACCCACGCACACTAAAAGCATGAGAGTTTTAAAGGGTATAGGCCCAACACAGTAACACGGGTCTAAAAGAATTGGCTCAAGCCCAATTCATTTCCACCACCAGAACGTGAGAACATGTCGCCAAATTGAGAATGTCAGAGTGGGACAGGTGTCAACAAGTGAGAAGTATTAATCACCCATTATGTACAAACCACCGAGCGGTTACCATAATGGACTATAAAAGAGAGCCAGCCAAAACAAAGAAGGTCTCCATAGCAACCCAATCAAAGAGCTCCATAGCTTCTCTGCTTATATTTTCATAGTCTAGTTTAGTTTTTGATCCCCAGTGATCACCAGTTAATCATTAGCTCCAGCAAAGATCCTGCTATACCTACTTCTTGCCTTGGACTAAGTTTCTCGCAGAAGATCCCTCTAGCCATTAAAGAAGGAATCCTACTTGGAGATTCAAGGAGGCCCTTCTGCTAAGTCCCTTACATGATGACTCGTGCAAACGTGAAATAGTTTAGTCATGCCAATGATCGGAGCCTAAGGAACGGCCAGAGGTTTTGTATTTTTCTTTGTTATTGTTGCTTTGTCTTTTCAAGTTAGGAGGTTTACCTCTCTAAGTTGTATATTGGCATATTGTTCCACTTGTTCTTAATATATGAAAGTGTCGTTGATCACGTAAAATCAGATTCTCTAGACCAGCCATTGGTCCTTCGAGATTGTGAACCATACAATCGTCTGACTTACAATCGGTCACACAATGACCGATTTATCTTAACAATCAACTTACACAGTATTGACTCACATAACCTGTCTTTCAGGTGAACTTGCAAATGTTCTGGCACGCCCGCGCACACTTCGGCCATACAACCGAGAGTGAGAACCACAAACCGACCTGTACTGGCAGATTTGGTCATTTCCGGGCCAACATCTTTTTGGGCAATATCTTTTTGCACGCCCGGTGGGACACATCTGGTGAAGCTAAATGGCACCCAAGACTAGGACAGGTGGACGGTATGATGATGACCATGAAGGAGTGCTCCCCAAAATAGACATGTTCCAAAAAGAGATACTTAGTAGCAACACAGCGTAGGCCGAGGCACAAGGCCAAACCATCCCAGGCACTGAGGGAGGATCACCATCCTCTCCATTCAATGATAGAGTGTTGGAAGCCCTACAAAATTTAAATCAGAGCATCATAAGAATGAGTCTAGATCTAGGACGCACTCACATGGCCGTAGTAGAAGGATTCAGCAGAAATCCTTCTAAAATAGAGCTTGTGACGAGACGGGATAATAGTTCGGCCGGAGATAACAAAACTTCAGCCAGAATACAAGGCCAGCCGAATATTGAGGTTCATGCAAAAGGGCCCCCCAGGGGAATAGAAAGGGATGAGGTATATCACTGGGTCCAATAGGTTATGGCTAACATGCCCTCCAGGTGGTTTTCCAGACCGTCATACCGCAAGTCACACCCTGATTGGGTAGACATTAGGTATAAGTTCCCTAGGGGATACAAAATCCCAGATTTTTCACTATTTTCAGGAGAGGATGGCCAGTCACCATCGAATATGTAAGTCGATTTATGGTAAAATGTGGTGAACTTTCACCAAGTGATTATCATAAGTTAAGGCTATTTGGGAATTACCTAACCAGCCAAGCATTTACATGGTAAATAACCATGTCACCCAAGTCAGTCCAACATTGGGCAGAAATGGAAGAAAAGTTTCATTCCTAGTTTTACAGGACCGAACCTGAAATATCAATGGCTGATTTGGCCAAATTAAAACAGTTGCCGGATGAAACGGAAAATAGATACATAGGGAGGTTTAGAAAGGTAAGAAATAGACGTAGGATAGTTCTCTCTGAACCAGAGTGAAACTAGCCCAGAACGGTCTGGATATCGAGCTTCGAAAGAAGTTCGATGGGATGGAATTCGAAGATCTCTTCGAATTATCAACTAG
Organism: Pachysandra terminalis; assembly: GCA_031762675.1. Taxonomy (NCBI): domain Eukaryota; kingdom Viridiplantae; phylum Streptophyta; class Magnoliopsida; order Buxales; family Buxaceae; genus Pachysandra; species Pachysandra terminalis. The sequence goes on along the minus strand of JAUPMG010042965.1, from coordinate 2,748 downwards.
AGTGGCCAAATATGAACGAATTTTGCAAGAAAAGAGTCAGAGGAAAACAGCTACCATTGGAACTTACTTCCAGGACCCCAACTATGAGTTAGCATTGGCCGAAGTAATATCCAATAAGCCATTTACATGTGCAACGTTAAAAAAAAAAAAAGATAGCTAGTACACAAGTGGAAGGAAAAAAGAACTTCCTTGAAAAAGGAAGGAAGTTTTCCTTTGATATATCAAAGGCTGAGGAAATTTTTGACCACCTCTTAATAGGAAAGTTCATTAGGCTGCCAGAAGGGCACAAAGTTTCCTTGTCCGATGACATGAAAAAAGGGGAATACTGTAAGTGGCACAGGTCACGAACTCACTCAATCGCTGATTGTTCTATTTTTCGTGCTGTGGTACAGGACAATATCGACCGTGGATTGCTTCAGTTTCCTCATAAAGGGAAAGAGGTGATGGAAATAGACACTGACCCTTTCCCAGCAACCTTCCAAGTCAACATGATTGGATCGAGGATCAGAAACCCCTTGTTGAAAGTAGACCTGAATCCTACAAGTGTTGCATCCCTTACAGGACCCAAGGTCCACAAGGCCGAACCAGCGGAATGACACGGCCACTGTATAAGTGACCGATTGCTGTATCCTCCTAACCAATCAAATGGTCAGAACAGAGTCCACCAAAATCACAACCTCTGCGATAGGTGTCATGAGGACATTGAACGGCAAGACAGGCAGATGCGAGGCAGCAATTGTCAGCCATGGCGACCACCGCCTCGGCAGTACCTGCCTGACTATCACCATGGACATTCAGAGAGATGGTACCCAATAAGAGAAAACGTACTTACAATGCCCGGCCAAGAATGGTTAAACCCCAAGGGGGCAGGGTTGACAGATGGACCAGGGTCAGCCACCCTAAGTTCGATCGACCGATGTACGAAATGACGTGAACCCAGAAACGACGTTGACAAAGGGAGCACGCGGCTCTAATGGAAATATCGGTCGAACAGAAGGAGAAAAGAGGGATGGTGGTATCCAGAGGCCCTAGAAGAAAAAACGAACCACAAACGGTGGTTCCAGAAAATCCAATAAGAATTCAAGACAAGACAGAAAAGTCACCGGAGCTCGCTTTAATGGAAAAGGACGACGGTTTATTATTGGATCAGCTTTTACGACAACTCCAAAGTACTGCCGCCTCAGAGCACTTGTCGTTGATGACTGACAGTCTCATGGAAGAGGAAGTCCCAAAGGAAGAAGTTGCTATTGAGTAACTTCAAACCATCCAGTTCGGATCACTCCCTCCCGTCACCACGGATTGCAACATGGTTTTTATGTTGCCGATCTCTTTTCAGGCAAAGGAAGAAGATAAGGGGCTAGAGGTGGAGCAAAAGCAGGATGAAGAAGCTACAGTGGCTACGCTAGCCAGTACTGAAGAACACCAGAGTCCAACAACCCTTCTCAATGTAAAAGGAGAAGGCTATAAGCCTAGGATTGATTTCGATGGCCAGGCCGATCAGGTAACTTTTGAAAAGCCATCCTTAAGGATGGCTCAACACTTACGACCGTTATAAATTAATGTACACATGGGCGGGATCCTTGTCACCAGAGTTTTGGTTGACAATGGGGCAACCGTAAACATATTACCCAATAGGGTAATGAACAAAGTAGGGAAAATCCTAAATGATTTGATTCCGACCGAAATAACGGTCACTAATTTCGCAGGGGGTACTTCGACCACCCAAGGAGTGTTGCCAATAGAGCTGGAAATTGGGCCAAAGAAAGGCTTGACCGCTTTCTTCATAGTGGAATCAACTTCAAGTTACAATGCGCTGCTAGGGCGTGATTGGATTCACTCCAATCTTTGCATACCATCATCCCTCCACCAGTTCCTCATCTTCTGGAACGAAAACAAGGTGGAAATCATCAAGGCTGATGAACAGCCATTCCTAGCAAACCGCAATTCAGCTGAAGCGTTGTTATATGGAGGAGAGATTGGGCCAATGAAATTCCCAATGAGTGGAAGACACAGTCGACACACAGGAATTTCAGTGACGGTCGACCAAGACCTTAATCAGACTGAATCAGGACTGACGACGATGATCCCCTATAGGTCAAGCTGGGATTACAAGATAGAAGAAATACCATGACGAGTGAAGAGACCAAGAAGGAAAGGCTGGCCATAGTTAGGGCCACCATGTTGCGGCTGAAAACCTACATGGCAGAAAGGCTGCTAGAAGAAGAAGTTTCGGTTGTGTCGACCAAATGTATAGCTGAGGATGATCTAAATGAAGAAGGGTTATCCATGCAAGATGTCGAAGTGGCCCCTGGAAAAATGGATGACATAAAGGCCGAAGTCCAAGACCCATCGATGGAAGTAGAGTTAAGAGGTTAGGCTGACCACCGGCTAGTTTTTGTAAGTAGCTTGCTCCCTGAGCAATGTAAATATCAGTTAATTGAATTGCTTTATGAATTCCAAGATTACTTTTCTTGGGACTACCATGAGTTTCCTGGTTGGGAACGAAGATTGGTTAAACATCATTTACCTTTAAAAGTAGGATATAAGCCCTATAATAACCAGTCAGAAGAATGAGAACCGAGGTAACTGTGAAGATTAAAGAAGAAATTGAAAGACTGGTAAAAGCAGGTTTCATTCGACCAATCCGTTATGCGGAATGGGTGTTGAATGTAGTACCGGTCAAGAAAAAAAATGGCAAGATCAGAATATGTATTGACTTTAGGAATCTCAACTTAGCGACACCTAAAG